>VYXB01000558.1:121939-231210 GCA_013397135.1 Pachyramphus minor
AGGGTGGGATGGAGGGATGCAGCAGGACAGAAGGAGGGGTCAAGATGGAAGGACACAGCAGGAAAAAGGGACACAACAGGCCAGAAGGACGTGTCAGGATGGAAGGACACAGCAGCCCCTCCCCATGTGGCCACAGGTGTCTCCTCAGTTTGGGCACAGTGACTTTACAGACAGCTGCAGTGGCCCCAGGGGAAGCAGAGCCAGGGTTGACTGTGCCAGGTTGGATTTCTTCTCCCTGATTTCCTTTCCCCTCTTGTCCCTGCCCCTGGTGCCTGGAGGGGGCAAGGACACCTGGGGTGACAGGATGGCTCTCTGGGTGGAACCCGGGGTGCTCAGCAGCCTGACCCCCATCAAACCAAATCACGGGACCGTGGAATGACCCAGGTTGGGAGGAAGCTCAGAAGATCATCTGGTCCAACCTCTGTGGGTAAGGGAGCCCAGAGGAGATGGTGCAGTACCCTGTCCCATTGTGTCCCATGGCCTGGCCCTTGGAGAGAGGGTGGAACGGGGTTGAAACAGGATGATCCTTAAGGTTCCTTCCAACCCAAACCATCTTTAGGGTTCCTTCCAAGCCAAACCATCCTGGGATTCTGTCATTCCATGGCTGGGGAAGAGCCAAGGACCAGCAGGTACCCAGAGCTCTTCCCTTTCAGAGCTCCCTGGTGCAGGGGCCCCACAAATGTCAGTACAAGAACCAGCACCATGTGGGTGATTCCTGGGAAATGGAACATCCCGAGCCTTTGAAGCTGGGAGCAAACTGGGCAGCAGTGGGATGGGATGGGGGGGCTGTGGCACAGAGCAGGGCTCTGACTCCCTGATTTTTAGCCCTGCAGTTATTTTGTTGTTTCTCTGCCCGTGGTTTCCATCCCCAAAGCAGGAAGTGATGCCAGACAGGCACTTTCCCTCCTCCTGCAGGGATCCGAGCTGGGATCTGAGCTGGGATGTCTGCAAGACAAACCACAGCCAGGCAGTCAGTTCTGTTCCATCAGCTCCTCTCTTTCTGTTTTTTTGGGGTTTTTTCCCCCTTTTTTAACCTGCTAGACATGATGCTTTAAAGAAGGGCTGATATTTTGCCAGCTTGCTCTGTCTGACACTTCAGCATTCCCTCTCTCCCAGCCCTGGCAGTGCCAGGTTTGTGCCACTGCAGTTTCAGCAGAGAGCTCTGGATTTCTGTGGAGAACTGCAGGAGCTGATGGGCTTGGAGCAGATGCCACCAGCTGGGGAAAACTGCAGTGCTGCAGGTCAGGAGCTGAGGGTGACATGACTTGTCCCTGAAAGGTGGAAATCAGAAGAGAGAGAAGAAGTCTCAGGCATGAAAATCAGAGAGGAGTAAAGAGAACTTACTGGGATATTCTCTATGTGGGACCCAGAGCTGATGTGTCTGGGGGCATGGAAGAGCTGGGGGGGTTCACCTGGAGAAGAGAAGGATCCAGGGAGACCTGAGAGCCCCTTGCAGGGACTAAAGAGGCTCCAGGAGAGCTGGAGAGGGACTGGGGACAAGGGATGGAGGGACAGGACACAGGGAATGGCTTCCCACTGCCAGAGGGCAGGGAGAGATGGGAGATTGGGAAGAAGTTTTTTATTAAGAGAGTGATAAAACGCTGGCACAGGTTGCCCAGAGAAGCTGTGGCTGCCCCATCCCTGGAAGTGTCCAAGGCCAGGTTGGATGGGGCTTGGAGCAACCTGGGCTGGTGGAAGGTGTCCCTGCCCATGGCAGGGGTGGCACTGGGTGATCTTTAAGGTCTCTTCCAACCCAAACCACTCTGTCATTCCATGATTTCTGTCCCTCTCTTAACAATTAATTGTGTTTATCCTGAACATTACATGTGACAGGTTGTGGCTGTTCAGAGTGAGACACATTTTATTATTAATTTTTCTGCTTTCCTGCTGCTGAGCCTTTGTTCCTAAGCCACATTTTCCATGGCAACTTCCTCTGGGAGTGGGAAATGCTTGATTAAAGAGGCAGGTTAAACGAGTTGCCATCCAACAAAGGCATCTGTGCCCATGAGTGAAACCTTTCCTTTGACAGAGCTGCATTATTAATAGTTTTTGGAAGTCCTTGAATGGATCAATTAAACAGCTGGGCTTTGTTTTGGCAGGGGGGGATGTCGTGGGGCTGAGTGAGATGTGCTGTAATGAGAGCCATTAAAAGGTCATTAGCGATGCACAGGGGTTTGGAAGTCAGATCTTGCTTTCTGGCAGCGAGTTTTGTGTGAGCAGATTATTAAACAACTCTTGGCCCTTTCCTTTCCTTTCCTTTCCTTTCCTTTCCTTTCCTTTCCTTTCCTTTCCTTTCCTTTCCTTTCCTTTCCTTTCCTTTCCNAAAAATAAAAGAAGCTGAAACAATGTTCTGGCTTAGTAAACAGACAATTAATTCAAGCTACTATTTTAATAGCACAAGGTACCTAGGAAAAGACTCTTTGGCCCAGATTCAGTTAATCTTATTTTTTCCCTTCCCTTCCCTTCCCTTCCCTTCCCTTCCCTTCCCTTCCCTTTCCCCCTTCTTTCCCCCTTCTTTCCCCCTTCTTTCCCCCTTTCCTCCAGGAGGGTTTGGACAATGCTCTGAGGGACAGGGTGGGATTGTTGGGGTGTCTGTGCAGGGCCAGGGGTTGGACTGGATGATCCTTGTGGGGCTTTTCCCCCATTCCACGATCCTGTGATCTCCCCATGCACCTCAGTGGGAAGCAGAAGCCATCCTGGTGTTGGAAAACCACATTCTGTGCTCTAATTGCAGGACCTGTGATGCTCCCTCCCCCTCACAGGTTAAGCCCTTAAGCTGCTAAACTTGCTTTGAGCAAAATCTTCTTTAGTGGCTCCTTGTAGAGCAGAGCTCAGGGGAAGCACTTTTCTGAATCCATATTAAGAGGCTCATTTTAGAATGTCTGGCTCCTGCTTCCCTGCTCCAAATGAGTGGACTTTTGGGAACTCTACACCTTCTGCAGTAAAAGTGTTGTTAATTTTCTTCCACAGCTCTACTGGTTTTCCCTGGAGCCTCCCACATGAGCTCTACCACCCCATATGTTGACTGTATATATGATTTTGTTCCTGCTGGGCTGTGATAGAGTTTCAGTGGCTGGGAACACTTGAAATCCAGATGAGATGTTTCCCCTAAAGGGAAAGATGTTTTTCCAAATTCAGCCACAACTGTTGGTCTTACAGTAGGAATTCAGCTGGAGATCTCCTTTGGCATAATCTCTGTAGGACACCAGATCATAGAATCCCAGAATCCCAGACTGGTTGGGGTTGGAAGGGATCTTAAATCTCATCCTGTCCCACCCCTTGCCATGGGCAGGGACACCTTCCACCAGCCCAGGTTGCTCCAAGCCCTGTCCAACCTGGCCTTGGACACTTCCAGGGATGGGGCAGCCACAGCTTCTCTGCCCAACCTGTGCCAGATCACAGAGAGGGTTTTTCTGGCTTGAAAATGCATAAAAAGGAGCAGTTCCCACACCTGGTGACCAGTTTATTACCTTTCTTTGGATGCTGATTGAGGAAAAGTGACCCCAAATTAAATGTAAGCAGCAGAAATGCTGGGCCTCACTTTATCCCAGGCACACTTGCTATAGGAGGCAGTGCTTGGATGTCATATTTCTGGTTCTTGTGGTTTAATGATTTAGATTTTGGATTTTTTCTCCCTTACATATACAAGGTGGTCGTGGTTCTTGGCGGGCAGGGTGTGGCCGTGCTCCAGAAGCACTGACTGGTGTTACTGGTGTGGTTCCTCGCTGCTCTCTGGAAGAGCTGGGCTGGTGAGAAATCAGGTTTTATGGCTGGTGAGACATTACAAGTCTGTTCAACATCACCTGCATTGGCAGGAGGTGTAGGAGTTGTGTCAGAGAGATTGTCACAGGATAATTCACCTCGGGAGAGACTTCTGGAGATGGTGGAGAAGGCCCATCCTGATCCAGCCTTGGAGGTGGCAGCTCTGTGTGACTGTTTGTGGGAGCAGGAGTGGCACTTCCAAACTGTTCCTTTGTGTCTGGGCTCTTGTTTCTGATTTGTGCAGTCTGGTTTTGTTTAACTTGGTCCCGAGCCTTGGGCAGAAGTGTCTGGGTTTACGTCAGAGGCTGCAGCTTTCTCCTGTCAAGGACAAGGAGCCAGCTGATACTCAAACTGGCAAAGGAGACAAGGCTGACACACTCCAGGAGATCCCAGGGTGTGGAGGGAGCTCTGAGCCTTGTCAGTGTGGGAATTGCAACTCCCCACGCAGCATTTCGTTCTCACAAAGGAGGGAAGGAGGAAAGGGGGAACGTTGATCCTGAGCTGGGCAGCTGCAGCTCTCCAAGGCTCTAAAGTGATGCAGGAAGGAGAATCCCAGGCTGTCCCAGCACAGGGGGCTGGTCTGCCTTCCCCCAGCCCTTCCTTCCAGCCCAAAGACCCCCGTCCCTTGCAGTTTCCTGCCTCTCCTGAGCCAGACATGTGCAGACGTGACCGTGAATCCGCCCGGGATGGTTTTACACTCACGGGCTGGTATTTCCTCCCACCCCCTCTCCCCCTGCACGGCCCCTGCTCAGAGCTCACAGTCAGGCATCACTTGTGACCTTGACCTCTGAACTTCTCCTCCCCTCCTCCCAGAACGTGGAGCATCTGGCAGGCACGTGCTGGGGGGCTGCTGGAGCTGCAGGGATGGCAAACCGGCTCTTGTGACTCCGGGATCCCGTGTCCCACACTCGCCCTCGTGGGATGTGTTTGCCCCCGGGGCAGTGGCTGCAGGTGGGGGGACCCTGCCTCTAAAAGTGATCCCCACCAAAAGGGGTGACCCCAGCACCCCTCCTCCTCTCACACTGCTCAGGGAACGTTCCCTCCAGGGAAGGGGTTTGGAAGTTTGGCCGTCACAGGGCAAAGAGTGATCTGGGATGACTCCAACCTGGGAAGAGTGGGCAGGATCTCCTCCTGGTTCCTGTGCACTCCTGGCTTCCAGCCCAGGAGCTCAACAGGAGCGCTTTTTAGGGGCCAATTTGAAGAGGAAACCATCTAGTTGTGGTTAATCCTTTCCTGAGACCTCCAGCAGCCGTGGTGTCACATGGGGTGAGCTTCAGATCAACCCAAAGCACCCAGAGGTCTCATTCCCTGGCTGGGCTGTGCTCCTCTCCTCCCCGTGCAGGGGGAAGGGGAAAAGAGGTTCCCTTTCTTCTGGGGGTCATTTTGGGGTGGTTTCATCCATCCAGTGAGCCAGGAGGTCCCTGAGATGTTTCCCATGGCCAAGGGGCAGGTGGGAGCCAAGGCAGCCCTGTAGCACAGCAGTGCTTTGGGAAGGTTGGATCACGATCTCAGCAATTCCTGCCAGCTGGGGGGCTCTCCCTGGGGCTGTTCCTCAGCACAACCTCTCTCTGGAGGTGTCCCTGTGGAGGAAGGAGGTGTGTTTCTCTCTGGGGTGGTTCACTGCAGACAATCCTGACCCCATCTGGCATCTCCAGGGCCAACCATGAGTTGGTGCTGCTGTCAGAGAGCAGGTTTAGGGCTGGGCAGGAGTGGAGACCAGGACAGGCCTCGCTGTGGGTTGTCCAGACCAACCTGGCCCTAAGGTTCTGGGTGAATGGAAGCTTCCATCAGGGCTGGGATGTGGTGGATGGACAATCCTGAGCCTGGATGAGGGGCTGGATGGTTTTCTGGACAGGATAATAAACTCCTGGCTTCAAAAAAACAAAGGTGGGGGGGAAAGAATGAAATTTTGAAAGACTAAATAAAACTCACCTCTGAGCCTGTGCATTCAGCTTTTTGTGCTTGGACCATGAGCAGTCAGGTTTCCCAAGCTTTTCTCTGTAGCTGTGAGGCTCAGGAAGTTTAATTAAGGGGAGGTTCAGGCTGTTAATGAGTCCAGCAGCTGGAGCATTAAGTCTTTGTCTGCAACAGCAAGTGGTGAGTGCTACCAAAAGCAGATCTGGAAAGCAGCAGGTCCAAGACTCTGTAGGGCTCCGTGGTTTTTACCTTGGGCCAGTGTTGGATGTTCAGTGCACAGGATATGTCCATGTTGGAGAACATCTAATGTCCTCCAGAGCACTTCCTTTGGCTTATCCTCGAAACAGAGGTGCCCTTTTGTGCAGCCCAGGACTGCTGTGCAGTGTGAGAACTGTGCAGTGAGTGTGATGGTTGGGATGTTCCCCCCTGGAATGACTTCCTGATCCTAAAGAAAGTAACTTGTGTGTTGGGTTTTGGTTTTTTTTTTTAATTATTTGCTATGTTTGTTTTCCCTCTTCAGAAACAGTTTGCAGGAACATGCTCTGCTGCAGCTTGGGAGGGTTTGGACTAAGTTGTCCCAAGGGAGCTCTTTTTCATGGTTTGGGTTGGAAGGGACCTGAAATCTCATCTCATTCCACCCCCTGCCATGGGCAGNCTCTCCTGGAGCCCCTTTAGGCCCTGCAAGGGGCTCTCAGCTCTCCCTGGAGCTTCTCTTCTCCAGGTGAACCCCCTCAGCTCTCCCAGCCTGGCTCCAGAGCAGAGGGGCTCCAGCCCTTGGAGCATCTCCGTGGCCTCCTGTGGACTCTCTCCAGCAGCTCCACATCTTTCCTGTGCTGGGACCCCAAAGCTGGACCCCACAAGTACGTGGGGTCTTGTGAGACCTGAGCAGAGGGGGACAATCCCCTCCCTTTTCCTGCTCCCACACTGCTTGGGATTGTTTCATTTCTTTGTTTCTTCAGCCTCCCCTCTCTGAAGCAGGGGGGACACGAGCAGCTCCTCCCTGCACACTTCCAGAGGTACAGGGATGGCAAAGCTGATTTTCCAGCAACTGCTCTTAATCTGCATTAAATTTGCTCCCCAGTTGTGAATCTTAAATGACAAAGCAGCCACTGAGCTCCCTCCTAGCTGTGACAGTGACTCAGGGGGTGCTGCCAGACGTGCTCTGGCTTCTGGATGAGCTCTGGGAGTGTGATGCCTTAAAATCTGTATTATCTAATGTTTTAGTGCAGCTTCCTGTACCTGTAGCTTGCTAAGCACCTTCCTACAAGGCTTCTAAAAATGCTGCTGAACACTGTGTGTCAAGAATTTCAACAGGCAAGAGATTTTAACAAGGTGCAGAGCTCCTTACCTGTAGGGAGGTACTGAGAGAGAGACATAACAGAGTCCCAGCACTTGATATAAGTGGTCAAAAGTTTTTTGGATGTAGTATCTTTTGTATTATAAAATTAATATTTTATTTTTTAACTCATTGGTGTTACAAGTGATCAGCAGTTGTTCATTTTATCGTTGCAAAGAAGTGTCTAAGGACTGAGCTTAATTTGTCCTCTGCTTCCACTCTGGAGCAGAGTCTCCCTGCCCACCTTCTTAGGGTCTGTTAATTAGCACCAACTCATATATGCAAATAGGAGAAGGTGTCATCAGATTTGAGCCTGAAATATCTTTCTGGCTCCCCTGGTGATATGATCCACAGTGTTATTATTCCACAGCAGGAGATATTAGTCCCACACCTTGAGGCAGAGTCCTGGTCCCTGGGCTGTGGCAGGGAGGGAACAGCTCTGTGGCTTTGTGGGTCTGTGATGTAACCCTATGTTTTTCAGATTTTCTAGTGAATTAATATAGTACTTTCAGCTTTTTTAGTGAACTAATGCAATATTTTATAGTGAATTAATATAATCAAGATGAAGACAAAGAAGAAGATGAAGGGGTGATCTTGCTAGGAGCACTGACTCAAATTTGGGAGGTGTGTGGGGTGGGGCAAAGGTACTGTGGGAGGGCTGGTTTGGGAGTTGGGTGCAACAGATGATGAAATGTTATATATTATAGTATAAAACTTCAGCACCTCTGCACCTCGGGGTGCATACCTTGGAAATGATTCCTATGCACCCAGCACGCTGGAAATAAAGCTTTGCTTTTCAGTGCTCAAAAAGGAGTGTTAGAGGGTTCTTCCCAGTCCTTTAAGGCACACACAGAGAGCTCCCTGAGCAGTGGGATAAGCCCTTCCCTCAATCCTGGCTGCAGCAGCACCACCCTGGCCCTGGGGAGCCCCTTCCCCAGGCTCAGCCTCCCCCGGGCTCTCTGCCCCCGGCGAGGTGTGAGAACATGATCCCCGCTCCTTTTCACAGCACACAGTTGCCTTTTCCCGGCGTTAATCTCCCTGAATGTGTTTTTGCTTCGTTTTTCTGTTCCTTCCCGGCTTTTACTGGAGTTCCCGCGGGGTTCAGGGGAGGGGGATGCTGATTGGAAACAGAGTAGGGCTGGAAGGAGCCGAGATAAATGGGCTGATAAAGAGGCAGCGCCTGGCTGGGGACTGTTCTCACCCCCTTCTCCCTGCTCAGATGGGGCTTGAGCCAGCCAGGAATGACCCACTGCTGGTAACTGCTCCTCCTCAAAGAAGGACAACAGGCCTGGAGCAGCAGGAGCAGCTGAGGGAGCTGGGGGGGCTCAGCCTGGAGAAAAGGAGGCTCAGGGGGGACCTTCTGGCTCTGCAACTCCCTGACAGGAGGGGGGAGCTGGGGGGGGTCGAGCTCTGCTCCCAGGGAACAAGGGACAGGAGGAGAGGGAACGGCCTCAAGTTGCATCAGGAAGGTTTAAATTGGATATAAGGGAAGATTTCTGCGTGGAAATGGTTGTCCAGCCCGGGGCAGTGGTGGAGTCCCCATCCCTGGAGGGATTTAAAAGCCGTGTGCAAGTGGCACTTGGGGACATGGGGCAGGGGTGGCCTTGGCAGTGCTGAGGGAATGGTTGGACTCGATGACTTCAGAGGGCTTTTCCAACCTAAACAACTCCATGGTTCCAGGTCTACAGCCCTGCCTGTGTAGGAGAGCTGCCTGCCAAGAGGAAGGGACAGGGATCAATGTTTCCCAGAGCATAAAGGGATGCACTTTGCTCTGACTGGATAAATGAGTAGATTTTCCTGCTTAGCTCAAACCTAAAAGTGGGTTAAGCTTGCAGGAGAGAAGTTGTCTTTGTTTTGAAGCCTGTAACATCAACAGTTGCCATATCAAAGGCAGCCCCGGAGCTGCAGGCTCGAAGCACAGTGATCAGGGGATCACTGCCACCTCCAGCTGGTGGTTGATGTTGGGTTTAAAGGGATGCCCTGAATTTCTTGTCTTTGTAGCTCCTTCTGCAGCCAAGCAGAGCAAAGCCTCATCTGTAGCTCCTCAAACCCAGCTGGGGTTTCTCTTTAGCATGATTGAGGATTTGCTGTTGAACACCATCTCATGGGGCTCCCTAGTCCTTGATCAGGGCTGGAAATCCTTTCTCCTTCCCTTTGCTTCCTGCAGAAAAGTAACTGCTCGTGGCTCCTTCTTAATAGGAGAAGAGGGAATGGCCTCAGGTTGCACCAGGGGAGGTTCAGGTTGGATATTAGGAAAGATTTCTTCACTGAAAGGGGGGTCAGGCACTGGCACAGCTGCCCAGGCCAGTGGTGGACTCACCATCCCCAGGGGGATTTCAAATCCATATGGATGTGGCACTTGGGAACATGGGTCAGTGGTGGCCTTGGCAGTGCTGGGGGATGGTTGAAGTTGATGTTCTTAGGAATCTTTTCCAACTTAAAGGTTTCCATGATTCTCCAGGAGGGATTGGCATCCATGGAGCTGCCCAGGACTGGCCAATCCCTTCTGCAGTGACATCCCAGCCTTTGTAGGCACCAACTCCATCACCCCATGGAGCTGCAGGTGAATATTCTGTCACACAGTCCCTCAAGGCAGTGATGACACAAGGTTTGGGTGGGCTCTTGAACTGTAGGAATCAAATATTTTAAGGAGAAGAGGTGTTTGACCTTAAGGCAGAGTCCTGGGCTGTGGCAGCTCCATGGCTTTGTGGGTCTGTGATTTGACCATAAGTTTTTCACATTTTATAGTGAATTCATATAATATTTTCAGATCTTATAGTGAATTAATGTGGTATTTTATAGTGAACTAATATAATGAATTATTCAGGGTTGAGCTGATTCCTTGGAGTATTTATTTTGCTGGAGGTTTGATGGGAAAGGTGCAGCAGTTCCAGCCAAATCTGCTTTTTACGTGATTGTTTTTTGTTTGCTTCACTTAAACTAGAAGGGGAAAAAAAAAAAAAGGAAGGAAAATCACTTCTGCATGTATTCCTGCTGCTCCTGGAGCACTGGAGTGTGCTGCAAAGGCTGGGAACACTGCTCCAGCCCAGCGGGAGAGGCTGTGCAGCAATCTCGGGGACATTTAATCTGATGAGTGGAAAACAAACTCACCCCGGTGGGTTTGGAGGAGCCCTGTGAGAGCTGTGCAGTCTGCAGGCTGCTGAGGAATAAATCTAGCTGGAATTGCTGGAATTAGACAGGAAAACAATGTTCTGTGCCCTCAGGAGATGCAGGTGTGGGGAGCGGGAGCAGCTATCCCTCAGAGTCTGCGGCACACGGAGACTGATGTAGCTTTGTAGGGTTGCTCCTTATTAGGGGTATTTTTGGGAGAGCTGTGCCGTGGCAGGGGGTTGTCCATGTCTGTGGAGCTCCCAAGTGGACTGTGCAGAGGGTTTTTGGGGATTTAGGTCTGGTGGGTTCCCAGATCCTTCACTCCTCTGCTCCCCCTGGGGCCGTGCTCGCTGTGAAGGCCCCGTTGTTGGATGCCTTGGCTGCTCCTGCCTGTGCTGCACATCTGTGGTGGGGAGAGCTGGGCTTCCTTGGCACCTGCCTGGGAAGGAAAATGGTGCAGAGCAGGGTTAGGAAGCAGGGGATGCCTTTCCCAAGTCAGCTGTGGATGCTGGATGTTGACACGACCCTCCCTGGCACAGGGGTTTGCTGGTCCCTCAGGGGTGCTCTGAGGGTACCTGGAGGTGTCCTCCACTCCAGCTCCTCCACACAGTGCTGGAGGGATGTTTCAGTGTCCAGGGGGGCAACAGGGTGCCCTGACCACCCCCATTCCCTCCCTACCTCTGTGAGCAGTGGCAGCACCCAGGGAAGGGCTGGAGCTGTGTCAGGGCAGGGGCAGGGTGGATCTCAGGAAAGGTTCTTCCCCCAGAGGGTGGTTGGCACTGCCCAGGCTCCCCAGGGCAGTGGGCACAGCCCCAAGGCTGCCAGAGCTCCAGGAGGGTTTGGACAACGCTCTGAGGGACAGGGGGGGATTGTTGGGGTGTCTGTGCAGGGCCAGGGATTGGACTGGGTGATCCTTGTGATCCTTCCAGCTCAGGATATGCTGTTTCTACAATACCTTCCTCACCTCAGTTTTCCCTCAGAGGCTGGTCCATACTGGCCAAGACTTTGACCTCCACTGCTGCCAGGGATGGGCATCTCAGCAGCTTGAAAATCCCAGACCCTTTGGAGGATCCCTGCAAGGATCCCTCTAAAACCCCCCTAAGCTGCCATTTGTTGTGACTCTCCTTCTTACTGGCAGTGAGAGGCAAAGCCAGGTGGCAGGGATTGTTTTACACAAGCTGGGAATGTTTTAATGTTTTAATGTTCAAGAAACCTTGAAACCTTTCACCAGCAGTATTTCCACCACCCCCCACCCCGTGATACTGGATCCAGGATACAGCCTAAAAAATCATTCCTGGTGCTTTTGGAGGACAATGGGATACATTGTTTTAGTTTAGGAAATCCTTCTCTCTCAGTCTGGATTGTTAGTTCATGGATGTAGCTTTTCTTCCTCTTTTTAATCATTATCCAATGGTGGGGCAGTGGTGGAATGCCCAGCTCACTTCAGGGAATCAGGGTGGGTTAAAAGTGATCACAGAAACAATCGGGTTGGAAAAGATCTCTGAGGTCATNTGTGCCCTCTTGTCCCACTGCTGGTTCCTGGCAGCAGAGCCCGACCCCCCCCGGCTCCCCCCTCCTGTCAGGGGGTTGCAGAGAGGGAGAAGGTCTCCCCTGAGCCTCCTCCTCTCCAGGCTGAGCCCCCCCAGCTCCCTCAGCTGCTCCTCCCAGCACTTGTGCTCCAGACCCTTCCCCAGCCTCGTTGCCCTTGTCTGGAGCTGCTCCAGCCCCTCCATGTCCTTCCTGAGATGAGGGGCCACAACTGGGCACAGCACTCCAGGGGTGGCCTCAGCAGTGCCCAGCACAGGGGCACAATCACCTCCCTGCTGCTGCTGCCACCCTGTTCCTGAGCCAGCCCAGGATCCATTGGCCCTCTTGGCCACCTGGGCACCCCTGGCTCATGTTCAGCTGCTGTCAGTCAGAGCCCCCAGCTCCCTTCCTGCCTGGCCCTGTCCCCCACTGTGTCCCCAGCCCGTGGGGCTGCAGGGATGTCTATAAAGTTGGGAATTCCAGTGGTCCTCTCCACCCTGTACTGGAGGTGGTTTGCAAGTGAGGTGGAACAGAGATGCAGCCAAAGATTTGCTGCAGAGGTTCCCAGAGGTGGTGCTGAGGCACTGGAACAGATGTGGCTGCACAGAGGAAGACCTGGGGATGTCCCTCAGGTTGGTTTCTTCCAATAGAGGGAAAGTGGGAACAGTGAAGCTGAGGGAGGGTGAGCTCAGGAATCTGCTCTGATGGACATTGGAGGACTTGGTGGAGCCTGAAGCTGAGCTATCAGTAGAGAGGTTCCTCTGGGTGACTTGTTGTGTGGGGTGGATGGAGCAGAGCTTGTGAATCTGGGTCTGCTCAGGTGAATCATTTCCAATCAGGAAGTGGGAGTGAAACTCAAAGCCATTAAAACAGTTGGGCTTCCTGGGGTTTGTATAAAAAGGTTTTTTATTGCAGAGAGAGGAAATGTCCTGTAGTCTCAGGGGTTTAAAAATAAAATTGAGTTTTCAAACAGCCGTCTGTGTTTCAGTTAATTAAAGTTAACTTGCACTGAATAAAAGAAAACAAGAAAGAGAGAACTCATCCACAGGCAACAGGCAACCCTTCCTTTCTGGGCTGATGACTCATTTTCCTTTTTTTAAACTTTTTCTTTTCTATTCAGGTATTGGGAAAGTTTTCTGTCTGGCACTGATTTCTTTCCAGCAATTCCCTTTAACCCTGAGAGCTCCCCCACATCCCAAACACAGTGTTTTCTCTGCCGTGTCTGTTCAGAGAGGTGCTGCATCACTGAAATGTGTTTTCCCCCACTCAGAGGCAGAGGGAGGAATGAAGAACACTTATTTTTTCTTGCAAGGCAGAGCCATCCCTGCTGTCAAAGCAAGACTTGTCATCTCTGTGTCTGGGGCTCTCCCCAAACCCCACAGATCTCTGTGCAGAGGCAGCGTGAGCGTGTCTGACCTCGGCCCCTCTCAGCTTTACTTGTGATGAATAATAAACCCTTAAAACCTGGGGTTTGGTGGGAAAAGAGAGATTTTCCTCTGGGTTTCTTCTGCCTAAGAAATTCTGGGAAATTCTCTGGGTTAGTAAAGAAATGGAGAGAAAGGAAAACTGGATTTGAGCTGGGAAGTGATTTTTGGAGGGTTGGATGCTCTGATGCAGCCTTAGAAGAAGAAGATCCAGGAGTGGGCACGAGCCAGGCTTTGGGTGGGAGGATTTCCAAGGGAGGATTGTCCTCATGGAAGATTTTCCTCCATGGAAGAGAATTTTGAAGCCTGTGGAGTAAAACAGGGATGGAGATCTCCACACCCAGCCATGAGCTATTACATCAAGGTTGAACATTGCAGAGTTTGACCCAAACCCACGTGCTGAGTGTGTCCACCTTGGATCCTCATGCATAAATGAAGTGCTGGTGGCTTCTTCAGCCCCAGTGGAGCATCCATGCCCATCCTTATCCAAGATTTCCACCTGTGGAGCCTCCTCAGCCCAGGATCTGGTCACGGTGAGCCAGAGCTCATCCTTGGGCCATGGGGGATGAACATCTGCTGAGGGAGCTCCGAGAGACTTGGCCCCTCCTGAGGAGTGGGAATATGGTGCCTCCAGCACAGTTTGGGGTTTGGCAACTTCTCTCCACATGAAAAACAATCCTTGTTTATGTTTAATCACCTGGAGCCTTCTGAGCTGTGGTTCCAGCGTTATGGGCTCAGCATGACCTGGTGAAATGAGACTTTAGGAGAAGAGATCTGTTGACTGGGGTGAGGGGGTCTCATGTTCCTACCAGTGCCCCCCAAACCTGGCAAAGCAGCAGCTCATGGCACGGAGCAGCTTTTCGTGGGACTTGAAGGCTCACAGGCACCCAGGGAGAATTTGGGTGTAAAAATACCAGTGGAGGGGGAGAGGTGGGAGGCGAGTAGCTCTGCAGAACGATCTTGGAGGAGCACTTGGGAGTTGAGTAAAGGTTGAAACCGCAACAACTCAATAGTTTGTGCAGAAAATTGGCAGCCGCGAGCGCGGAATGAATCACAAATGTGCACATGTTTGGCCCGAGGTGAAAATCCCAGAGCTTTTTGGCTGTGAAGTGTCAGCTTGTTAGTCTGGGAAACACTCATTTTTAATTTTTGCTTTATTCTTGGGAGCTGTGTTGAAGGCAGCACGAGGGGAAGGTCGGGGCTGCTGCTGCTGGCCCGGGCTGTGCTGCTGTTGGCACACGAGGCTCTCGTGCTTCTCCTTCCCTCTCAATCCTGCTCCATTTCTCCCCATCCCCCAGGGCATGGTAGCCAGATAGAACCTCCAGGGCACTGACCCTCAGCACATGAATTTTAACAGCAGGGCAGAGCATGAGCACTGACCTCAGAACAGCAGCTCTGGAAGTTGAGGAAGCAGAACAAGCCCCTGCAAGGCTCTGGGCACTTTGTTTCCCTGCAGTGGAAAACTTGCCCTCTGATGGATGGAGTTCACTGCTGCCAATTTTGGGTTGAAGTTTAATCATACCTGAGTGGCAGGGGCTGGTCAGGGCACTTGGAGGTGCTGGCAAAGCTTGGCTTGAGCAGATCCAGCTCCCCCAGCCCAGGGCAGATGTAGGCTCATGGCAGCAGCCGTGTGTGTCTCCTCTCCCTCAGAACAGACCTTGTTGCTCTGCTGGGAATCCCATATCTCCAAGGTGCTTCACTGCAGCACAAAGGGGCTGTATTTTAGCAAAAGTCAACCATGTAACCATTCTTTAAAGGGCAAATTCTCTTCACTGGATGATGGCACAGTGTTTCCCTGGGTGAGGAAGGGTTTGGACAGAGGTGGGACACCTGTGCCACAGGGACTCTCCTGCAGGACACCCCATGTCTTGAGAAAAACAGGCAGGAGTGTCCTTTCCCTGCCAGGAGCCAGAACCTCGAGTCTCCCGCAGGTTCCCATGAAGCATTCCCAATCCATCCTGGCCAGGCAGGCAGCAGACTGTGCCTGGGAGCCCAGACGTGGCTGGGCACTGGCACTGTGCCCTCTGGGCTTGGCACAGAGCATGGGAGCACATCCAGCTCTGTGTCCCCTGGGTGTCCCCTGCCTTTTGCCCTCAGGCTCAGTGCCAGCTCAGGGATGGGCACTGGTGTTCACCCAGCTTTGGGGATGCAGCTCTGGTGTTTGCCCTCTGCTTTTGGGACCACTGATTACTCCAGGGTGATGTTTTCCAGGTTTTCTCTGCAGAAACACAACTTTAAATGTGAAAGCAGCTCCCATCCCGCCCCCTTAAGGGGTTTTTTTGGCTGCAGCAGGATCTACCATCACAAACACAGGAGTCCTGCTCACTGCAAAGGTTGGGACCTCGAGTCCCTCACAAGCTCCCACAAAGTTAAATCCCTTGCTAAATCCCTTCAGTTTGCTTCTCCACCCTCTTGTCACCCCTGAATGTGGTTTTGTACAAGTCAAAAGGGCGAATTTGGCAGCTCTGTGTGTGATGGGGCTGGAGGGCACGAGGCCAAGGGCACAGTAAATTCTGGGGAGGATTTTTTCCATGTTCCAGCTTCTCCTGGATGTGATAACACGGTATTTCCTCAGGCAGCAAGGTGGGGGTGACCTGAGCCAGACCTTTCCAGTGTATTATGTGATTTGTGCCTGAGTGAAGTCATTGGTTCTTATCAAGCTTGGCAAATGAAGCTGTCTGACTCCCTCGCCTTCCCCCAGGCAATTTGTCTTCTGGCCCACTGCAGGGAGGTTGATAAAACATGTTTGTCATGAACACACTGAGACCCAGCAGAGAGAGAGGTTTGTGATTGCCAGGGCTGCATGGCAGGAGCAGAGCAGGCACAGCTCTGAGCACAGCAAGCTTTGGGAAGATGTTCTCGGGGTATCTGTGGCTCATCTGGAGGTTACCCTGAGCCTCCCTGGCCCTGCTGTGGGTTCCTGCCAGTCAGGAACCTCTGGCAGAAGAGGCTGAGAGGGAGAATCAGCCAAATTTGGGCAGTGCAAGTCCTGGATCGTGGGGTTGCTGGGGTTACAAGCTGCAGCATTGATTCATCAGCTGGGTGTGATAAATCCCTGTTTGGCACAATTAGTTAACCTGTGAAATCCTGCAGAAATGGAGACAAAAACCTGGGCAACACCCTGAATCACCAGAGTGAGCCACTCCATGGCAGAGCTGACTGGGCAGAGCAGCTTGTGAGGCAGCATCTCTTTGGATGCTTGGGGAAATAAATCCTGGTCAGCTGTTGTTTCTCCTGGGGAGGGCAGGAGGGACAACCCTGTCCTGGGGGGCATCAGGCCCAGCATCACTGGGTGAGGGAGGGGATTGTCCTGCTATGCTCTGACCTGGGACACCCTCACCTGGAATGTTGGGGCAGTTTTGGGGCACTGCAATATAAGGAAGATATTGAGCCATTTGAGAGTGTCCAAAGGAGGCAATGAGGATGGGGAAGGGCCTGGATTTGAAGCCGTGTGAGGACACTGAGGGCACTTGGTGTGTTCAGCTGCAGAAGAGGAGACAGAGGGGAGAGCTCAGTGCAGTTCCAACTCCCTGGGCAGGGGCAGAGGAGGGGCAGGACTGAGCTCTGCTCTGTGGGGACCAGGGACAGCACCCAGGGAAGGGCTGGAGCTGTGTCAGGGCAGGGGCAGGTTGGATCTCAGGGAAAGGTTCTTCCCCCAGAGGGTGGTTGGCACTGCCCAGGCTCCCCAGGGCAGTGGGCAGAGCCCCAAGGCTGCCAGAGCTCCAGGAGGGTTTGGCTGATCCTCTGGGGCACAGGGGGTGACCCTTGGGGATGATCCTGTGCAGGGCTGAGGGTTGGACTGGATGATCCTTGTGGATCCCTCCCAGCTCAGCACATCTGTGGCTCTGTGTGTGCAGCTGGGACAGCCCAGGCCCTGCTCCCACATGGATGTGTGTGGATGTTCATGAGCACAGGTTGCAGTTTACCTGAGGCTCCTTTCTACACCGTGTTTCCCCTGGTTCCCTCCAGCTGTGACCAGAGTGGAGCTGCCCTTGCAGGTGCAATATCTGACCCTCAGGGGCAGCTCCAGGGTTTGAGCACAAGCTCCCCTGGGACTGAAGGCACAAAGGACCTTTCACTGCTTCCCTGCTGCTGCTTTCCTGCAGGTTTTGGGAGACTTTGATGATAACTTGGCAAACAGGAGGCTCAGAGATCCTGAGCCAGCGTGAGCTTGTTCTGGGGGTGACAGATGGCTGCTGGCACACGATCACACCCTCTCTGGTTGCCTTTCAGCCCTGACTAACATCTGGGTGGATCAGCCCCGAGCTGCCTTGCCTTGCACGTTGCCAGTGATATCAGGTTTAAGGCTCACTTTTCCAGCCTCATTCCATGTGCAGTTTAAAATCCCTGTCAGACTAAACCAAATGAATTCATCACTGGTGGAAGGAGCGGGGGGAGTTTGGAGGAGCGGTTTGGTCTTTGGGGTGCCTCGAGTCTGTATTTGCTGAAATGAGAGGAATTCCCAGGATGGGCACCCTGGATGTATTTATTTTGATTTTCTGGGGCTGTAATCTCTCCCAGATGTGTGTGTCTGCAGCAGCAGATAACACTAACCCCACTGCTTCCCTTCTCACTCCTGACACTTTCAACATTGCTGAAATAATAGCTCAGACTGAGCCTCTGCCAGACTTTAAAATAACTTCTCTGAGACAATGGGAGCTTAAGCTGGAGAAACATTTCTGAAGATCAACTTGGAATGGAAAAGAAGGGGACCAAGGTATTCCTGAAAAATAGTTATTTCCCATCAAACTCTGGCTTTGTTCCAGAACCCTGAAAGTGCATTTCCTTTTGTCAGAGATCTTTGTGCCTCACTCACCTCTCCTTTTTCACTTTTGTTGCTTCTGGTGTTTGTTTTGCTGATTCTCCTGCCTTTTGGTGAAAAGAGGGGAGTTTGGAGGTTAATGAAACCCTTCCAGCTCCTTCCCTTCCCATGATGGGTGAGCTTTGCAGAGGGGCTACAGCTCATTGTCCAACTCCTCACCATGGTCCTGAGGCTTTGCCAACACATCCCGTCCTGCCTTGGGAGGGGTTTAAGACTCCACAAAACATCCTGGAAGCTCAAAAGGATGGGAATGAAAGCTCTGTGTGCCCAGGGATCTCTAGGGCAGCTGAGCAGGAATATCCTCCAGTGCTCCCCAAGACAGGAGAGACTTGAGGTCAAGTCCCTGTGACTGTGGAACTGCCTTTGGATCAGCAAATCCTTGAGCTGAAGGGAGCTGGGAGATCACAGAAGGAAAGACTCCTCTGTTCCTGTCCTTTCCCTCTCCTGTCCTGTTGGAGCCAGGGATGGGGGCTGGAGGGATCTCCTTGTGGTCCCAACCTTCAAGTCTGTCAAATCCAGACAATTCTTGGAAGTTTTGGGGAGGGGGGTTGTGCACTCCAACATGAGTGTGCTCTCCAGGATGAGAGGAAACAACCTGTGCCAGGGGAGGGTCAGGTTGGACATCAGGAGGAATTTCCTCATGGAAAGGGTTGTTAAACACTGGAATGAGCTGCCCGGGGAGGTGGTGGAGTCCCCACCTCTGGAGGTGTCCAAGGAAGGACTGGATGTGGCACTCAGTGCCCTGGGCTGGGGGACAAGGTGGGGATTGGGCACAGGTTGGACTCAGTCTTGGAGTCTTTTTCCAACCTAAATGATCGTGGGATCAGCACAAGAGGATGTGGAAAATCAGGAACACAAAGCCCAGCTGTGCTCTGGGCTGTCCCTCCCACCCAGAGGAGGTTTCCAGGATCAGCCCTTCATGGCTTTGGTGTGTATTTATCTGTGTGTCTTCCAACCCCATAAAACAAAACCACAGAGGGGGAGGCTCTTGGAAAGCTGGTGCTGGAAACAAGCCCCTGGAGTGTGCTAATTTGTAGGATTTGCTATTAATTTACTTTGACAATGGAGCAACAAAGAGGAGCTTATTTAATAGTGACACTGAGGGCCAGTGTTTATGGGACTTGTCCCCGCTCGGAGTCACACAAGATTTACTGGTTTTTCAGTTGTTTTTAAATGAACCCACTGGACAGACACTGCAGACCAATCCAAATCTGGTTTGTGCTGATTCTCTGTAACTCAATAATTAATTGCTGCAAGAGTGACTTGAACAGATTGAGGAGTGGCTGTGTGGGGACTTGCACAGGTTTAAAGGAAAGCCATTTAAAAATACCCCTCCAGGTAAACCCATCAAGCCCTGAATAGAGATAAAACATCATTGCCACGATGTTTGGCTTGAGTGAGTGAAGGTCTGAGCTCAACCCAAAAGCATTTGCTGTCAGTGGTCCAGGAGGGGACAGGAGATGAATGCACAGAGCAGAGGAAGGAGGATTTGGGGGGGGATATCTGGAGAAGAGGGGATAGGAGATGCACTCAGGTGTGTGTGTGGCCTGGGGGTGAGGGATGGGCAAAGCTGAAGGGACTTGTAGCTCCCCAGAGCATTTCCCAAGGCCCAAGAGCTCTAGGTGTGGGTTAACTCTCTTGGTTGCTCAGGAAGGGGATGGTTGAGAAGCTCTGAGGGATCTGTGAGGTTGGACTGGGTGACATTTAAATGTGCCTTCCAACCCAGAACTATTTCATGGTTCTATGATCTCTCGGCCCATGTCTTGGGAACTTTAGAAATGGCTTCTTTTTTGATTTCTTATTAAAAAAATCCCAAACCCAAACCAAACCAAGCCAGGCCACCAAACCCTACAGAGCAGTTCATCCTTGTGAGCTCCCATCCCAGCCCTTCAGCATATTCTATCACAAGGGTCTTTGGACTCCCCTTTCTCAGCTTTCAGGATATTGGTTTGCTCCACATTTGCAAACCCCTCACAAGGGCAGGAAACAGCCTCTCAGTCACCACTCCCTCCTCATAACTCTCTCAGTTAATGGGATGAGGTTTTTATGCTGTCCCACGCCTTGGCCAGTTGGGATTTGCAGAGGTGAGGATGATGAAGCTGAAGGCTGAGGTGCCCCTTCCCCATCCTGTGACCACCCTCATTTCATCACCCCCACTGTGGGTTAGCAGCTCTTCCAACTCTTTGCTTTCCTGCTCCCATTTCTCCCCTCCCAAACGCTCTCTCCTCTTTTCCTGCCGTATTTTCCTGCCCTGTTTTCCTCGTATCCTTACCCGGGGTCATCCTTGCCTTCCAGCAGCCCTTCCTCCTCCCCAGGCTTTGTCCCCAAAAGCCCCATCCCACCCCGCTGGGCAGGCACAAAGCAGTGGCAGCACAACTGCAGCTCTGCGTAATGAGCTCCAGAAGAAACCTGTGCTCCCGTTTTTCCTGTGGGAACAATGTGTCCAGCTAAACCCTTTCTTCTGAAAAAAGGTCTCGCTTCCCTGGAATTTTCTGTCCTCTCTGTGGGTGGCTGGTTGCATTCACTCTCTCCCTCTAATAGGTACAAGGTCCTGTGTGAGAAATGTGCTTTTTCTTCCTGTTTTGGCTCTGTCCCCCCCTTCCACTTGCTGGGTCCAGCCCAAATTATCTCTGCTCTCCGGAGCAGGGAGGCCAAGGTGGAAATCCTGTTGCATAACCAGCACTGGAAGCTCTGCTCTGGCTTAAACCTCACCTCGTGTGGCTTCTGGAGGTGCCCTTAAAAAGGAATTATTGGGTGAGAAGGGAAATGGGAACAGCAGGAAGCAAACGTGGCACAGGAGGGGACACGGGTGGCTGCCCTGGGCATTCTGGATGCTGTGGGATAGAAGGAGAAGCAGGAAGAGCTGCTGGAGGGTTGATGTTCTGCAAACACAACGTGCTGTGTGAAGGTGGCCTTGACCTTGTCCGCCCAGTTTCCAGAGTCCAAACAAACATGAAGCTGCCATCGTGGGTGCCCTTGGTGCAGAGAGGGTCAGGCACAACCTCCAAGCCTGAAAATGTCCCTGAAGGGGCAAAGGGTGGTGGAATGGGAGATGCCAAGGCAGGGAGTGGGGCAGCATCATGGTTTTGAATGCTTGGCTGCAGACCACGCCTGTGCCACTGTGGTGGTGTCAGTGGTGTGAGGTGCCAGGACACCCCTGTCCCAGATAAAGCCCTGTTTTTCCATCCCTTAATGCAGAGAACCTTTGTGATTAAATTCCAGCTGTGATGGAGCAGCCTCTCCAGTTCAGAGTTTGAAGAGCACAGGCTGGGATCCTGAGCAGACTCCTGGCAGGACACTGGCATAAGGCCCTCAGGAATTAGAGGGAGGAAAGACCCATTAGGTCATCTGCTCCATCCCCCAGGCAGCAAACACCAGGGTTGTCCCCTGGGGTTGTCCAGCCCTGTTCTTTGAGGTCTCAACCAGGGGAAATGACTCAGCCTGACAGACCCTCTCCCAGGGCTCCAAATGGGCTTTCTGTTGTTTAACAGAATTCCCTTTTCCCTCCTTTCCCTCCTTTGGGGAGGATGGAAAGCTGAGCACGAGCTTCACACGTATGAACAAGCCAGAGGAAAGCAGGCATGGTCACTTTGATGGGTCTGCAGCTGGGGGTGTCCCCCAAGGAACACCCTTCTCTGGAATGCAGCCCCAGGAATGGGATGGAATGGATGTTGGAGGACCACCTGTCTGATCCCTGAGAGCACTGATGGGCCTTAATGACCCTGATCAGCCTCACCAAGGTCCCCCCACCCAGGACCTCATCCCAGGAGCTCCAGTGAAGCTCAGCCCTGTGCCCTCAGCCTTCTCCTGAGCTGGGCTGCAGGGGCTTTGCCTCCAGCCCTGCCTCTGGCTGGGCCTCCTGCATGGACCATGAATTTATGGTGGATGTGGTTTATCTCCTGGTGCTTTTGTGCCTTGTCCCATCTCTGTCTCTTGGATGGAGGTGACGGGACAATGCACCTTCTCTTGCTGAGCTTTGCAAGGCTCTGCTGGTTTGCTCCTCTAGTCTGGGTTTGGGATTTCTGGGGCACCTGCACTAAAGTCCAAGGTCAGCCTGGCTCTCTCTGGGAGTGGTTTCTGGGCTCTCTGAGCAGAGACTTCCTGACCCAAGCCCAAGCACCTCAGCAGGTTTCTGAGGGGTCTTTCTACAGCCCCATGGTGTGTCTGTGACAGCTTTCCATGGGTGTCCCCCTTGGCACTGACTGCTCTGCTCCCCAACCTTGGAAACACCTCTCCAGAACACACTTTGGGATGAGCTTCACCTTGGAATGCCAAGTGCTTGGCTCTGGCCCCACTGGCCTCTGCTTGTCCTTGCTGAGGTTGGCCCTGGCACAGGTTTCCCTGGCACGGGACTGCCTCAGGAAGATTCCTGTGCTGCTTTTAGGAGCGAGTTGAATTTGGCAGCGCTGCTGAACTCCAGAAATCTCCTTTCCAGTCTGGAAACAGCCATCCTGCAGGCTTTTGGTCTGAGCTGGGACAGCAAAGGGGTGGGTTTGGTGTGCTGAACGTGCTCTGTGGGCAGTTGGATGGGCAAGGGAGAGCCCAAGGCAAACCCAGCTGGGGTGTGAGCCCTGCCCTGGGGGTCTGGGACAGTGTCACCCCCAGGCTGGAGGCAGAAATGTGCTGGTGGTTCAGCAGTGGCAGAAGGAGTGTTTGTGAGCTGAGCTGCTCACTGGTGGCCACTGGAAGGAGATGGGGCAGCCTGGCTGTGGAACAAGGCACCTGAGGCCTCGGGAAGCTGGAAACTCCAGAGAAAGTGTGATTTTTTTGTAAAGGAAACAGAGAATTGCAGTGCCAGATGTACAGACTGTCCTTTCCCTGAGTGGCTGCTGCAGGGACTGCACTCACAGCACCCCCAGCATCCCCCTGCCTGGGATTAATCTGCTCCCAGCAAGGCTGTGACCCTGCTCTCTTCTAGCTGGTGACTCAGACCCTGCACTGAGAATCCCTTCCCCGGGTAATCCATGTCCTTGAGGAGCAGCCTGTCTGCTCCCAGCAAAGAGAGAACATGAACCTGCTCTGAAAGTCAAAGCAAATCCGTGATGTTCTTGTCATGACCAGAAATTCAGCTGTGTCAGGGTGGAGAGCTGGCCCTGGGTTAGTCCTGGGGAGAAGCTGCAAGGAAAAGCTTTGGTGTTGAGGCTGTTTAAGCTCTAAATCCCATGTCAAACAACCTCATTGTGCAGCAGCTTCTGCCCAAAACTGGGGGCAGCGAGCTGCAGCAACTGGAATCCTATTGTGGTTTGGGGTGTTCTGTGCAGAGCCAGGAGTAGGACTGGATCCTGATGGGTCCCTTCCAGCTCAGCATATTCTATGGTTCTATGATAAATTTATAAGTAAAGATTAGATTTAATGTAAAATTATCTAAATGGCATCTGAAATATAAATATCTAAGTCCATATAAGCCTGCACTGAGACTAAATTCTTACATAAACAAATACATTTTTTCACCCTTTGTACTACTGAGCATATAAAAAGCCCGAAGCTTTAATAAAATGCTTGTTTTCTGTGGGTTCCTTTGGAAAAAACTGGGTTTCTATTCCACTAAAACTCCACTGACCAGTTTAGTGGCCACACTGCCAACCTGAACTATGTGTATTGGAAAACTTCAAAGGGAGAAGAAGCAAGAAAGCAACTAAGACAGCACTGAAAGCTTACAGAGAAATATGAATTTATCTTCATATTTGGAGCTAGGAAGCCCTCTCATATCACACCACCATGTCCCCAAAGCCCTACTGACAATGCCATTAGAGATTTATAACCTGTTGTATTACAGTATGCATAAATAGGAATGGATTATTATGTTGCTGGCCGTTCCAGAGGGAACATCTCATCCCACCCCCTTCCACAAGCAGGGACACCTCCCACTATCCCAGGTTGCTCCAACCTGGCCTTGGACACTTCCAGGGATGGAGCAGCCACAGCTTCTCTGGGCAACCTGTGACAGTGTTTTACCAGCCTCACTGTAAAAACCTTCTTCCTTCTCTCTACTCTAAATCAACCTCCTTTTAGTCTAAAACCATCCCCTTGTCCTTGTTCCCTGCCACCAGAGCTTCAACAGGGCACGTTAAGGTTTTGCCTTGCCCAGGAAAACTCCCCTGGAAGTGTGTGATGATTCCTCGTGGTGATTCCCAGCTGCTCATCCCTGACAGGATCCACTGGACTCCCATTGTTTTCCTGCCTTTGAGCAGGAGCAAAGCTGATCCCTGGGTTGTGGCTGCAGCCCCGTGCAGGTCCTGGCAGCACCTCCCAGAAACTCTTGGGACTGAGAAGGGACAACCATTCCTGATATTCTGTCCCCTCTGTCTCCCGTGCCGGGTCTCCTCCGTTCCCACCCTGTGCTGCACATCCCTTGCAGTGCTGACAAACTGCTGACTCAGCACTTTGGGGTCCTGGTGGGGGGCTCAGCCCTGCACCCTCTGTGCCCTGGTACCAGTTTTGCCGTGGTTTTGCTGCCTGAACCTGCTGAGGGTGGGCTGGAACCACGTCCATGCTGTGTCCATGAGGGGAGATGGGATTTCACACTGGATTTCCCCNCTGTCCCCTCTGTCTCCCGTGCCGGGTCTCCTCCGTTCCCACCCTGTGCTGCACATCCCTTGCAGTGCTGACAAACTGCTGACTCAGCACTTTGGGGTCCTGGGGGGGCTCAGCCCTGCACCCTCTGTGCCCTGGTACCAGTTTTGTTGTGGTTTTGCTGCCTGAACCTGCTGAGGGTGGGCTGGAACCACGTCCATGCTGTGTCCATGAGGGGAGATGGGATTTCACACTGGATTTCCCCAGCCCCCCAAAACCAGCAGCATCTCCTGCAGGACCCTGTTCCCTCCCGTCGTTCCCAGCACAAAGGCTCTTTCCCTCTCAGTCTCAGAGGTGGTGTCAGGGCTGCAACATTTGTGTCTGAAGTGGATCAAAGCAGTTTGTGCTCCATTGACCGGTTGTTTTCCCTGTCCGGGGTGTGGATGGCTCCTGTCAGGATGCAGCACGCCCGAGGCTGTTTGTCTGCCCTCAGATAAATCTCTCACCTCGGGCACGGTGGGAATTGGAGTGAATGCAGGGGCTGGACGCCTCCCAAGCCGTGGCAGATGCTGGTGCAGATGGTGCTGGCAGAGTTCCCACTGACAAATCATCAAGTGGGATTGTCCAGACTCTCCCAGTAAAGGGGCTGTGGGTCTGGAGTGATCCTGCAAAGCTGGGCCAGGGGCACTGCCCTGGGTCTGTCCCTTGTCCCCACACCTTGCAGGTGACAGGGTTGTTGCCACACTGGAGGGAGCTGGTTGTGGATGTCTGGGAGGTAAAACACCATGTCTGCGTAGAGCCAGAGGTCTGCAAGTCTTTTTGCTAATGGAGAGGAACAAGAAACCTCAGGGTTTTAAGCAACTTTTTCCTCAGGTATCTGTGTAGTTGAAAGGTTCTGCAGTTAAAGGATGAACCTGGAAAGGCAAAGTCTGTGTTCACCAGGGGAGTTAAAAGCTGCTCCTGAGGCTGAAAGGATGATGCTGCCAAAGAGCCCAGACTGGAGCTCCCACCCTGTTCAGACCATGCTGCTGTTCCCAGCACAGTTCTGAAGGTGGGGCCTTCCCCTTCTGGGAAAGGGATGGATCCTGCTGGACCCCCTGACCTTGTGATGGTGCTGAACCCCATCTGGGCAGAGAGGAGTGTCCCTGTGCCCTGGTCAGGACAGGTGAGGGTCACAGTAACTTCATCCTGCTCCTTGGTCCAGTCCTTCATTCAAACTGGGCAAACATCACGAGGAAGCTTGGGAAAGGACTGAGCAGGATTTTCTGTGCTCAGCTGAGAGAAGACTTGTGGTTTAGGACATTTGTGTCCCAGGCTCTGCTTTACAGCCCTGAGCATCCCAACTGTGTGGTTGCAAAGGTCCCACCACTGCTGGGGAAGGAATGGCCCTTCATGTCTGTGGGACACTGGCCTCAAAACACGTATTTTCTTTCAAAATTCTCTCCTGGCTGCTTCTGAAGTTGTCTTTTTGGTCTGAGCTTACTGAATTCATGAATTACTTTAATTTTCCCAAATTTTATACTCTTCTTCCTGTGTTTTTTTTTCCTGTTGTCTGAGTTACCTGTTCTTTTGTTGAGGAATGAGCAGAGCAGAGCCCTGCAGTGGAGATTTCTCAACCACTGAGCACCTCTTTCTAATCTCCCCCCTAAGCAGATGAAGTGAACTTGCTGGACAAAATCACCCTCCATGCCCAGGACCTCAGCAATATTTCCTTTGCCTATGATGAAGGCCACTGCAGGATCCTGGAGGTGGGGCAGTATGCCACCCTCAACATCCCCACCAGGGAGGCCTTTGGGGACAGGTAGGTGCCTTCAGGGGGTGGGGCTGGACTGGTTGTGCCCAAAAATCATCCAGTGTGTGCTTGTTGGCCTGAGGAGTTACTTTCAGACCCCTTTCCATAATGACAAGGAGATAACACATCCACTCTGTGTCCTTTTGGAACGGGTTACCCCATCCCTGGAAGTGTCCAAGGGCATGTTGGATGGAGCTCTGAGCAACCTGGGCTAATGGAAGGTGTGGAAGGGGGTGGAATGAGATGGTCTTTAAGGTCCCTTCCCACCCAAACCATTCCACGATTCTTTGGTCTTTCCTGACTGGGTGCACAGCTCCTGGCTGATCGTTCCCAGGGGTGTGTTCCCTTGGTGTTCCCATCAGGAAGGTGTTCCCATCTCTGCTGCAGCACAGAAGTGGAGAGGACAAGAGAGGCAGCACAGCCATGTCCATCAGCATTGCCTGATGCCAAGGTCTGTGGAGGCACAGGCCAGGTTGGACCTTTGCCGCTTTGAGCTGCTGAGGACAAGGATGTTGGAGATGAAGAGAGAGGGCATTAAAAAGCTGCTTGTAGGAGTGTTAACATCCATCCCCACAGTGGGAAGGGCAGCATTCCCATGGAAAACTGTGCTCAACCACATAAGTGTGTGCTCAGATTGCTCCTGAGAGGGATGTGCTGAGCTTATATGCTTATATAAGTTATATATATATTTATATATATAGGCTATATGGTTATATAAGGTTATGAGGTTATATGGGCAGTGCTAATCTTGGCCTGGCTGCTTCTCTCTGAGTTCCTGACTTTACAGCTGCAATGCTGGTTTGCCCTTGTTTGGTTTCTGTTTTGCATTCTCCCTGAGTTCCTCTGTGCTGTGACTCATTTGTTGTGCCCTGAGAGCCCCGTCCCTGGTGGCACAGCTGGTGCCACGTGTCCCTTCCTCCTGCCAGGTTTGCAGATGAGCTGAGTGTGCTGATGAAGCTCAGGTACTCCCTGAAGGAGGACACCAGCCTGGTGACCATCCTCAGCCACAGGAGCCACGTGCTCTTCCAGATCAGGATCAACCCCTACGGCCTGGTCTTTGTCACCACGAGGAGAAGACACTACGAGTAAGTTCCAGCTCAGGTGTTGGTTTTCTGCCTTTTTTGTGCTTCCTTTTCTCTCCCCAAGGCCAGAGTTGAGGTTTCCCACTCTGATGGGCTTTGAGCAGTGCCCATCATGACCTGTGAAGGTCCCTCAGACCTGGTCCTGTGACTGGGCAGGTTGTCACTGCCAAACTCCACTCTGTCAAAATGCTGCAGATTGGAAAACAAAGCAAAGAACTCAAAGGTTAAATTACCCAGGGATAAATCAAATGGGGACAGACAGAGATAGCAATAATGTCTCAGACACCTCAAGTGGTTGTGGAATCCCCAAATCCATCAGGAAACAGCATTCCTGTGCTGGAAGACAAGTGATGGTGCTCCCTGTGACAATTCTAGTGCTGCCTTTTGTGTCTGCACTAAGGGACTTTGGAGCTGACGAGGGTGAAGCCTCCTCCTCATAAGCTGTAGGACCAAAGTTTCATGCTGTGTCCCTTCCTTTCCCCTCTGGAACACACAGGTTCCCAGTTTCCTTCCTTGGTGATGGGCACTGGCACCAGGTTGCCCTCAGCATCTCCCTGGAGAGGCTGGAATTGCACGTGGACTGTCGGCTGGTGGACAGAGTGAGCTGGGCCAACTATTTCGGGATGGGAGTGAACACTGAGGGGCTGATCATCATTGGAGGCCTCATTGAGTCCTTTGAGATCCCCTTTAAGGTGAGTGAGAGCTGGGCAGGCTGGCAGGGCTGTCTGTGAGGGCATGGTCTGCTCCAGCTGCAGGGGGGAAGCTGCCATCTCCCTCTGAAGGGACCCTTTACCTTCTCTCCCTAAAACACCCCGTGTGTTTTCATGCTTGGCCAGGGGGAGCTTGGAACTGTGCAAAGGGCCTGTTTTTGGCTCAGGGCAGCACAAGTGGCAGCAGGGGAGACCCCTGGGTTTGACTTTCATCCTCTCCTGTTGGCCATGATTTGCACCATGCCCAGGTGTTGCTGTGCATACAAAGCATCTGTTTTGGGGCCGTGTCCCACAGCTTCAGACTGACACAGGGCAGGGTTAGATGGGATACTGGGAATAAATCCTTCCCTGGGAGGGTGGGGAGGCCCTGGCACAAGTTGCCCAGAGAAGCTGTGGCTGCCCCTGTATCCCTGCAAGTGTCCAAGGCCAGGTTGGACAGAGCTTGGAGCAACCTGGGCTGGTGGAAGGTGTCCCTGCCCGTGGCATCTTTGCACCCAGCCCTTGAAGATGGAAAGGGAATGTTGATTGCCTAAACCATCCCGTAAAACATTCCCTGGTTATGAAGAGCTGGAGACAACCTGCCCCCACAGCCCCTCCCAGACCTTTCTCTGTCCTCTGGAGGAGGGTAAATGATGGTTTGTGTGTCCCTTCCTCCCCAGGGAGCTCTCCAGCAGCTGACCTTCGTGATGGGAGACCCGTCAGCCGCCACCGAGCACTGTCACAGCCACAACTCCTCCTGCACGGGCTCCTTCAGCCACTTCACTTCCTCCTGGGAGCCCTCCACAGCCTGGCCAGAGGTGTGGCTGAGGGCAGCTGACGAATTTTGGGGGTGCTGGGCCAGGCTCCTCTTTGCTTTAACCCTGTTCCAAAGAAAGGACCAGCCCAGGGCGTTAATGCAGCCTGGCAAGAGCTCAGCTCTCCACGCTGAGTTGAGGGGCAAGGAGGTGATGGTGGGTGGTTCTATCACCACCCAAACCCTCCCTGCGAGTCACAGATGGGTTTGGTGCAGAGGAGGATGAGTTAAGGGGAGGGTTTCTGAGCCAAGGAAAGCCTGGGGAGGGGTGTGTGTGTGACTGTGTGTGCTCAGTGTGGAACACAGGGAAGATTTGAGTCGCTGTTGAGTAATGCTGCAGCTGCAGCTTGGCTTTTGGGAGGAGGTGACAGCTGTCCTGGGGAATTGTGCACCACTTTGGAATTCTTGCTTGCTCCCAGAAGGATTGTACACCCTTTGGTGCATCACCCTTCCAAAGGTTGTCCCCTCTGTTCTTGCCAGCATTGCTGGAAACTGGAAGTTTGGGGGATTTGGCTTTTATTGTAGAAATTTATCTGTGCCAAAAAGCCCAGATCACTCAATAAATCCCCCAAAAGACATGAAATACTCAGGCTTTCCTCAGGAGCTGCAGTTGGCCCAGGGAGATGCCCCATGTCTTAGGCCAGGTATTTAGAAAGGAGCCTTGGGAAAGGCTGGAGAGAGACAAGTGTGGAACATCAGAGTTTGGCACAAACCTCCCAGTCCTGAAGGTCTGGTGAGGAGCTGGGACAGCTGCTGGGAAAGGGCAGTGCCAAGGGAGGGATCTGGGTGTGGGATGGGGCATCTGCCCTCTCTGGGTCCTGCCCAAGGTTTCCTTTGGGGTGCTGCTGCCAGCACATCCTGGCAGCAAAGAGGGAGTGGTGACACCCACCCGGGACAGCCCTTTGGTGGGGCTGCACCAGTTTGTGTGTTTATTATTTTAAGAGGAGGATTTTAGGGAAAGCCCTGATCAGGAGGGATTAAGCAGGAGCAGCTTTGCCAGGGAGTAAATGCAGAGGAGGCTGAGTGTGTGACACAGAGCAGGTCACACTGGCTCTTTCCTGCTCTGAGGGACCCCTGGTCATCCCAAAACGCATTGCTCACACTGACAGCCCTTGGAGGGGTGGCTGTAGCTTTGGGATAAGTTGGACTCACTCCCTAGAGCCAGGAGATAAGGACAGATCTCTCATTTCAAAGCTCCAGGATGTGTCCTCTGAGCCTGGAGGGTGATGGGCTCATTTTAAGATGTGTATTATCCCATGTTCTGGAGGGCTGGAGCTTTGGATGGAGAAAGTTTTACTTGAAGCATCAGTAAGTTGACTGCAAGTGGGATAATTCTGCCCCACATGTCACCAGTTCCCACCCCTTGCTGGCCCTTTTCAAGGAGCTTCCAAACCAAAAGAAGCTGCAAAACCCACCCAAACACTTAAGGGGTTTAACCCAAAGCTATTCCCTCCTGTTCCTCTGAAGGGTTGGCTCCCGGTGTGCATTCCCTGGATGCTTCCTGTGCCCTCAGAGGCACTTCTTCCATCCTGGAGCCAACAATGAGCACGTGGTCAAGTCAGTGCTGGTCCTTGGGCAGTGATATTTTCCCTCTTTCTCCCTCCATCTCTCCAGGTGCCAAAGGAAACCAATGAAATCCAGGATTCCTCTGCTCAGGTAAGACTCTCCTCCTCATCTCCCTCTGCTCTCCCACCTTCAGAGCATCTCATGGGGACATGAGTTTCTCTCACGAGCAACGATGTAAAAGCCAAAATACCCAGAACAAGGCAACTGATTATTATTTTCTTGGCTATTAGTTGTTATTTTCTTTATTGCCATGTTTCTCCTTAATGATTTGAATGTAACTTGACATGTGCTGGTGCTGGTGGAGGCCAAGGCGAGTGTTTAGGTGACCTTCCTGAGCTCCAGTGAGCCCCAGAGGGGTGGTGCTGGAGGTGGAGATGAGATGGATCAGGTCACCACCTGCACAGAGGTGTTTGTGAGTCCCTGTGCAGCTGGATTAGCTTGCAGGGAAGGGAGTGAAGGCTGGCAGGACAAAGCAGGAGGTTGGATGTCCACAGCTTCTGCCCACGCGTGGGATGTGATGTGGGAGGTGGGAAGAGCTGGAGCTCTGCAGTGGGAGGAGGCAGTTGTGGTTCTGGGGGTTTATAAAGCATCCCCCAACCAGGGCAGGGCTCCTTGGGGTCCAGGGGTGGCTGTTCTGGTGGTCATGGCACAGGGGCTGGGGGCTGATTGTCCCATCTGCTCTCCCCCAGCCGGAGCTGGGAGCGTGTTCCAGCTCTTCCACGTGGGCCGTGGAGATGAGTGAGCAGAGTGAGGCTGGCTGCAAGTCCTTGGTGCTTGTGCTTTGTTTGGGATTTCTAGCCAAGATTTGTTTTGTTCAAGTTCATGCAAACAGACATCTTGAGGGGGAAACCCGCCAGCAACTGGAAATTGGGATATTTGTGTGTGTGTGACTGAGCAGATCATTCCTGCATTCCCCTCACCCTCCCAGAGTCCTTCATTCCCCTCACCCTCGTTATTAACTCTTTGGGGAGGGTTTCTCTTCTCACTCCTGGCTTTAACTGTCTGGTTACACCTCGACAACTCCTCCTGTGAGGTGCAAAAATGGCCTTTCCCAGCAGGTTCATCCCCTCTGCCCCGGGGTTTGATCCTGGCACCTCACGGGTGAACGTGCTGCGGGTTTGGGGTGATGATGGTTGGGTTTGTTGTGAACTGAGGTGGCAAAAACACTCAGAAGGGTGGACTCTGCCTCCCTGCAATCAGTCCTGGTGGCTCCTGGTTGGGATTTGATCCCCACCACCCGATGCTGCTTTGCCAGCGGGCTCTCCCAGCGCCTGGTGACATGTCACCAGTAATAAGAAAAGTGGTGAAATTCACGGGTCTACAGGGCAAAACTAATGATATTCTGGATCTGGGACAAGTTTATTTTTTGAGCTTTTAACAAGGACCAGAGATGCCTCGGAATCTTTGGCGTTTGTATTTATTAAATGGAAAAAAAAGAAAAGAAAAAAGTGCTACTAATGCGTTACAGTTTGGGAATAATGGAGAGCAGAGCAGGGATGGGCCACAGCTCTGCTTTGTAGTTGTGCTTTCCCTGCCTTTGTTCCTTTAGAAGGAAATTGGTAGATTGGTGAAATCCTTAATTGCTAATTAGAGCTAAATAATTATGCAGGCTCAGGGTCATAGTGGAGGAAGATAGAAGTGGGTGAGGGCAATAGTTTAGCAGCCTCAATGACACCTGAATTGCAGCCTATTCCTGTTGGGAATTGTTTTTCTGAGGGGTAAATTGTCGTTTCTGAGTAATCTTTGGGACATGGATGGTGTTGAGAGACTTCTCCTGCCTTTTGCCTTCCCTTTGACTGCTGAGGCATCTCACAGGGACCTCCAGAATATAGGGCAAAATATGGGGACCTGCAAATAAAGACCATCTCATTCCAACCCCCTGCCATGGACAGGGACACCTTTCAGTATCTTCAGGTACCTTTCCAGTAGCTAAAGGGGTTCCAGGAGAGCTGGAGAGGGACTTTAGACAAAGGCATGAAGTGACAGGACAAGGAAAAAGGGTTTTAAACCAAAAGAGGAGAGATTTAGAGTGGGTATTGGGAAGAAATTCTTCCCTGTGACAGTGGTACCTTCCACTGGCCCAGGTTGCTCCAAGCCCCATCCAACCTGGCCTTGGACACTTCCAGGGATGGGGCAGCCACAGCTTCTCTGGGCAACCTGTGCCAGGGCCTCCCCACCCTCACAGGGAGGAATTCCTTCCTAATACCCAATTTAAATCTCTCTTCTTTTAGTTTAAAACCATTCCCCCATGTCCTGTCACTTCATGCCTTTGCCCAAAGTCCCTCTCCATCTTTTTTGTAGCCCATTTAGGTACTGGACATCACTTATTTGCAAATCACTTCCCAAATCCAGCACCCAGGTGCCCTAAATGGAATTTGTGGGGAAATGTTTCTGCCCTGGTGGTGTTGGGGGTCACTGTGCTGAGCTTTTCCTGTCAGCACTGAGGAAGTGGCTCCTGCCCTCGTGGCCTGAAGCAACAGGAGAAGGACCAAGTGACACCCTCAGGGCTGCAAGGGCAGGGCAGGGGGAGGTGCTGAGCACCAGAAGGGGTTTCTCCTCCCCACATTCCTGCTGTGGATGCTGCAGATCCACAGCTATAACTGTCTGCCCTGAGCTGCTGCTGGACACAGGATTTCCTGGCAATTATCCCTTCTTTAAATCAACCCAGCCTTGATTTTCAATCTTCCCGTGGTGGAGCCTCTTCCAGGAGCTCGATGCTACAACGTGCTGGGATGAAAGGTTTTTAATTGTCTTTCTCTGATCCTGAGCTTGTGGATCATATTGTACCTTTGGCTGTGGATGGAAGAGGCTTCTATTCACAAAAATGTGCTTCCTCAGAGAGGACACTGAGCTCTGAACTGGGTTTTACTGAGCCTGACCTGGCTGCAAACCAGGGCAGAATGTTACTCTGGTTGTCTGGGCTCCTGGAGATGGGGATGCTCCAAGCTGGGTCTTAACCCATTTGCTATTTAGTTGAGTTTTTGGGTTGTGGCAGCAACTGAAAAGCCCTGCAGAAGCCCAGCATTACTGCACCAACACTGTTCTCTTGGTCAATAAAACACTCTTGGTCTCCTCAGGCAAGAAACCAAGTTAGTTCCACAGCAACTCTTTCCAAACCCATGGCATTCATTATATTATCTGTGGTTTCTTTATTAATGAGCCCCCTGTCAGTTGTTTTGTCATTTTACTTGGACTCAGCTTGAGGGAAGAGCTCTGTAATTATTCAAAGCTTCCTGTTTGCCTTTTTTCCCCTCTTTTATTTTTTATTTTCCTCTCTCATATTGGCACAACATAAAGCCCTTCCCCAGTCCCCTGGAGCTTCCCAAGCTTTCTGAGCCAAACTGAAAAACCAGAGCTGGTGGTGGGGAGAGCCTGTGATTTTAATGCTTTTTGGACAGGACTGGATCATGGGGACAGGATTGAGAAAACCCCCCTCCTCGTCACTGCTGGAATGGAAAGTGGTTTGTTGTCATTTGGTTGTGTTGTCTGGCTTTCCTAAACAGAAAGGGGATTCTCCAACTCTGCTGCTGCTGCTGGGTCAGTCACTGCCACGTGGCAGAAGGTCCCAGAGGGGATGCACCAAGGCCTGGCTGGGGCAGAGACTCCTCCTGCCTTTATTTTCCTTGTTTTAACTTGATTTTCTGCAAATCACAGCCCCTGCATTGCTTATTGCACATGCCAATTCCTTTTTAATTCTATTTTATCATCCCTAATGGCTGCTTTCAATTTGGGCTCGTTCCCCACTTCCCAGCTCCAATTTCTGGGAGTTCAGACCCACATGCCTTCAGCCTCAACTCTCACGCTTTTGGACAACTTCTGAGCTGTTCCCAATTTGTCCCTCTCAGCTGGTTCCTCTCTAAATTTGGCCTGTTTGAAGGAGCAAGCCTGGATGGTATTGATTTTGGCTCCTAGTCCTGTTTACACAGAATCAATATAATTCAGCTTGTGCCTCAGAGACCAGTAAGTTTTAGCTCAGAGACCCATTTCCCCTGAGCTTCCCCAGATGGGAGTTTCCAGTAGAGACCTTTCCCATGTCAAGCACTGAAGCTGAATTAAAAAACTCCTGGCTGCAATGGGCAGGAATTCCAGTGGCAGCTGCCAGGGCTTGATCCAGCTTCCCACTGGCATCTCCTCTCTCATCCATCCTGTGGGTCTGTCCTGCAGCAGCTTCATAGAATCATGGAGTGGTTTGGGTTGGAAGGGACCTGGAAGATCATCCAGTTCCACCCCCTGCCATGGACAGGGACACCTTCCACCAGCCCAGATTGCTTCAACCTGGCCTTGGACACTTCCAGGGATCCAGGGGCAGCCACAGCTTCTCTGAGCAACCTGTGCCCCCCCTCACAGGGAGGAATTTCTTCCTAATATCCCATCTAACCCTGCCCTCTGTCAGTGTGAAGCCATTCCCTGTGTCCTGTCACTCCCTGGAGTGACTCTCTTGGAAATAGTTTCTCTCCATCTTGTTGCTCCTTCATGTCCTGGAAGGCCTCAATTAGGGTAACCCTAAAGCCTTCTCCTCTCCAGGNCAGTTTGTTTTAATGGATTTAATGGGTGCCTTTACCTGAGACGAATGATCCCTTTTTTTAGCATTTGAACAGCAAAATAATAAAAAAAATAATAAACAGGAGTCAAACATGTATCAGCCAGTTGATTTTAAGAGCTTTCTTGCTACAGGCATTCCCAGGGCAGCCCATGGACACCAGTCTCCATGGCAGCAGCTGCAGAGGAGAACATGTCCTGAAAACCCTCCAGTGCCCCCTGGATGGTGGGACACGGGGTCCAGGGCAGGGCACTGTGTCCCCCTGGGGCAGGGAACACCTGGGCATGGTGTGACCCCCTGTGTGTGAGAGCAGGGACTGTGGAATCACCCAGGAAGGTTTTCCTCTTGCTGTAGCCCTGCCTTGAACTTGCCTGTCCTTGTCCTTTGTGCAGCTGGTGAATCCCTGCAGCAGCAAAGCCTCGAGCAGCTCCTGCCCTCTGCCCCTTCCCCAGCTCCCTGGGCCAGAGCACTGATCCAGTGCCCAAATCCTCTCTTTCCTGGCTCTGCTGGGTGTTGCTGTTTCTGTGACTCTCTGTTGATTAGTGGCAAAGTTCTTGGCTGGAAGGCAGCTCCAGGTGGGACCTTGGCCATGGTGAAGCCCAGCGGATCTCCCTCAGCCCCAGGGGTTGCTGGGCACCCACCAGGCTCAGCTGGGGTTGTGTGTCCCACCTGGGGGTTCAGCCTTCCCAAAAATGTCTCCTGGACATGCCAGAGGAGCTGGGGAGGTGAGCAGCTGTGGTATCTGGCCAAGCATGAGCCTTGTGGAGTTGTTGAGGGGATCTGGGACAGAGCCCAGTGCTGGGCTGGGCTGGGCTGAGGGGGAGCCTCAGCTGCCTGCAGGTCCCTCTTTTGGCTCCTCCAACACCCTCTTGGGAAGGTGACTTTGTGGGGAACGTGCTTCTCATAATTACCACCTGAACCTGTTTTAAGATGTCCAAAAGATGGAGTTGAGTTTTGGCCAGAGTGCTTTTTCTGCAGCCATTTGGTTTCTTGCCCGAAAGGACTCTGTAAAATAAGCTACAGGTTTTTGTTTTTGTTTTTTTTTTTTTTTTTTTTTTTTAAATTCAATTAGTTTAAAAACCCCACAATTTACAGGTGTTATTTTAGGGCCTGGGTGTTACAGCTCTTCACTGCCCACCACCAGCTCCAGCCTTCTGCTTAAACAGAAACAGCACCACAAACCAAGTTAGTTGTAGTTAATGACAAGGTGGCTCCTAACTGGGTTTGAAATCTGGCTGATATGTTACAGTGAAGGAGCCTCTGGAGGGTTTACATGGAATCCATTGATTCTGGTGTCCTTGGGAAGTGATTTAGTTCAGAGTGCTGCTGGTCATGGGTGGCCATGCAGGGGCTCACCTGGGTGGGCAGTGGCTGCTTGGAACACAATGGAATCATTTATGTTGGAAAAGAACTCTAAGATCATTGAGCCCAACCATAAAGAGGCTACAAGGCTTCAATCAACCCCTGTTCCAGCAGTTTCCTGCTGTGCTGGGCACTGCTGAGGCCACACCACAAATCCTGGGCTCAGTTTTGGGCCCTTCACTGCAAGAAGGACATTGAGGGGCTGGAGCGTGGGCAGGGAAGGGAAGGGAGCTGGGAAGGGGCTGGAGCAGCAGCAGCAGCTGAGGGAGCTGGGGGGGCTCAACCTGGAGAAAAGGAGGCTCAGGAGGGACCTTCTGGCTCTGCAACTCCCTGACAGGAGGGGGGAGCTGGGGGGGGTCGGGCTCTGCTGCCAGGGAACAAGGGACAGGAGGAGAGGGAACGGCCTCAGCTGTGCCAGGGGAGGCTCAGGTTGGACATCAGGGAAAATTTCTCCCTGGAAAGGATGGTCAGGCATTGGGACAGGCTGCCCAGGGAGGTGGTGGAGTCCCCATCCCTGGAGGGATTTAAAAGCTGTGTAGATGTGGCACTTGGGGATGTGGTTTGCTGGTGGCTTTGGAAGTGCTGGATTAACAATTGAACTCAATGATCTTGGAAGTTTTCTCCAGCTTGAATTCTTTTATGATCCTTGGATTCTGTGCTCCATGTCCAGCTGCCCAGGCAGGAGGAGCAGTCCTGGCTGCTTCCCTGCTCTCACCACTTGAAGCCTGATTTCCCTCCACCTCGAAGGCAGCAAAACCGCTGTGATTTAATTGGCAACATGTTCTAATTTGTTCCAAGCTCTGCAGGCTCGTTCATTTGGCATTTCTCTGGATGAAAAGAGCTCCATGGCAGCCTGTCCTCTCCAGGCTCTTTGCTCCCATGACTTTGTGCAGAGTTTTTGCTATTTGCTCTCTTCAGTCTTCTTGGATTTTACTTGGACACTGTTATGAAACACAGTCTGTACTTTCCTGTGCTCTTCAGGGCTGTGAGGGTCAGGAGCCCACCTGGAGAGTAAACTGTGGGTGTCCAAGGGAATATCTGAGAGTATCTGATGGTTGAAGGGAGCTGGATGGAGATCACAGAATCATGGAATGGTTTGAGTTGGAAGGGACCTTAAAGCTCATCCAGTGCCACCCCCTGCCATGGGCAGGGACACCTTCCACCAGCCCAGGTTGCTCCAAGCCCCATCCAGCCTGGCCTTGGACTTCCAGGGATGGGGCAGCCACAGCTTCTCTGCCCAACCTGTGCCAGGGCCNCCATGTCCTTGCTGTGCTGTTCCCCAGGGCTGGAGCAGCTCTGCAGGGTGGTCTCAGGGGCAGAATCCCCCCTGCCCTCTGCCCACGCTGCTTTTGATGCTTTAGGATTGTTCTTTTCCTTTTCTAAATCACCAACAAATTATCTGTAACAAACAAAGACAGGACCCTCCCCCCAAAAAATGTTCATAACAGGGGGCAAAGCACTTCAGCTGTTTGGGAAGGAAACTCTTCAAACTCGACATTTGAAAATGGAAAAATTAAAATTTTCACTTTTCCTCTCTGTTTGGGATGGGGAAGAGTTTGGAAATCTCCAAGTTGATGGTGTGGCACCTGGCAGCAAAGTGAGAGCTTCAGCAGCTCCTGCTGCCTTTGCTCCTCCAGAGTGGGGCTTGGCCAGAGCCAGCTCCCCTGACCCAGCAGTCCCATTGGGGTTCTCACCTAAAGAACGACCAGTTCTGGCAGTGAAATTGGTGTTTTTTCTACTTGTTGCTCGTGCAAATCCACCTTGGTGCTCCCAAGCAAATGTGCCTCTGGTGTCCGTGGTGCGGAGCAGAATCGGAGCCGGGGAATGAATTCGATCAACGGGAGATGGGAAAGACGATGGGAATGATCTCCTTGTACCTCTCTGCTCCCCTTCCCGGCCCTGCGAGGCAAGTGTGGGCCTGCATCTCCCTCTAGTGACTCCTCGCAGCCTGTTCCTCATCGGCTCCGTGGCCCCGAGAGCCCCCGGCCAGGGCTGTGTCCCACCAGCTCCTCCCGCTGCCTTGGGCTGTCCCTGCCCCGTGGAGCTCAGCTGGGGCATGGAACGAGCTCCAGGAGGGGGTGGTGGGCATGTGGGGCTGATGGAAACGCTGCCAGCAGCTCCAGCAGAGCTGAAGGACCTTCACACCCACCCACCACCCAACCCATGGTCAATAAGTGTGTGAGCCCAGGATGAGACACCTGCAGCAGTGCTGGGTGTGAAATGGTGGGATTTTCAAATGCAGGGAACTCGGGAGTTTCTCTCCCTTGTCACAGGCAGTTCTTTAGTCCTGAGTGAAGGTATTTCTACCAACACTGCAGTTCTCCATCCCTGGGCTCTGCTGGTGGTTTTAGGGCTGAAGGAGCCCTTTGAGTCCTGTAGGGACCATTTAATGTGGCAGCTGAGGACACAATGAGCTCCTTGCAAGCCACTGCCTTAAATGAATTAGCTGCCAACCTCCAGGAGGCTCCACTTGGGCTTGTGCCTCTCACCCCTTCCCAACCCTGGGAGGTTTGCAGCTGATGGAGTGGGAAGGTGTGTGGTGGGAGCTGTGGGCTCCCCTCCCACCTGCCAGCACCATTCCCCTGAGACCACCAGGAGTTTTGGAAAATGCAGAAGCAGCAAAATGAAAGGCTGAAGGGAAAAAATGATCCCTGGTGTCAATCTGCAGATTTGCTGCAGTTGTTTTAGCAGTTGATCTCACTCCCAAGGATGGTGACTCCACCACCGCTCCATGTGTTGAGCAGGAAAGGGAGAAAAACAAGTGAAATCTTCCAACTTCATTTTTTCCCTGCCTTCCTTTTCAGGATTCCAGACTCACCAGTTCAGATTTGACCCTGGGGCCACTTTGGACGTGGGAGGACCCCCAGGAGACCCTCAGCCTCCAGCCTGATGGGAGCACCCTGGCTTCACTCTCTGCTCACCAGATGCCATCAGCTGAGGAGGAGGAGGAGGAGGAGGAGGAGGAGGAAGAGGGCAGCCTTTCTATTGAGGATGAAGGCTTTGAGCTGTTCAACACCACCTATAACAAAATCACAGGCCCTGGCAGGCCAGGGCTGGGCAGGAGCAGCACGTGGGTCCGTGGTCAAGGTTTGCTCCGTGGAGATTCCTGTGAACCTGATGGTTCTTTTATCCTTTATTATGGATCTCTATTATAATTATTATTATTACATATTATGACATGGCTTTTATCCACCCAGGAGCCTCCAGGAAGACACACAGAGCAGCCAAGAAGGACCATGGCTCGGACCCCCAGGAGGAGAACATCACCACCGAGAAGCTGACGGGGAACGCGGGCACCCACCGGCAGCTCCTGCCCGGCAAACCCGGCCATGCCATCACTGACCTGGTGCCCCACTCCTTCCCCAAGGTCCTGGCAGCACGTCAGGCAGCTGCTCCCAAAGGAAATGTGCCCAGAGGTGCTGTGAGGACAGCAGAGCTTCCTCTGGTAGCCGCCAGACCCGCTGTGCCAGGGCTTGGGGACGGCGCTGCCCGCGCAGGACACTCCATCCCGCTGGTGGCACGTGGGCACCAGGGGCATGTGAAACCAGGACCCCCGGGGCTGCCAGGACCACCAGGGCTGCCGGTGAGTGGTGGTGGGGATGGCTGAGGGAGGGGAGGGGTGGGTGGTGGAGCATTTCCCCCTCCACAGTGGGTGGTGGGCGCAGGCTGCTGAGCTGCGGTGCCAGCGGTGCCATCAGCTCACTGGGAGAAGCTTTGTCCACCTCCTCTGGAAAAAGGGATCTTCTCCATGATGGGAAACCCCCTCTGGCCCTGGCAAAGGTGTTTTGATGTCCCTGAAGTAACTGTAGAGGAGATGATTCCCTTATTCCCCCTGCCCTAGAGATGATGTTAAGTCATTAAAATTAACCACATTGTTGGTTTTCATTTCACCCTGAGCCTGCCCAAAGTCAAGCTGAGGATCTCAGAAGAGGTCACACCATCTCTTCCAGCCCCAGTTCCCACTGGCATCACTGTCCTTTGCTTCTCTACCACTTCAACACCCCAAAATCGGTGCTGGTGCAAAGCAGAGCATTGAGTTTGTCCTGAAATGAGTTTTGGTTATTTTTCACTTCATTCATCCATTGTAGAGGATGAAAAAAGGGAAATAAAAAAGAAAAAGGCAAACTCAGAATAGATAATTCTTTAGAGAAGTCCTGAAGGAACTGAAAAGTGTTTCACATATTTTCCCAGTTTGTTCCTTCTGCCAAAATCATTCTGTAATTTGGTTACATTTGCTTCATAATTCCTCTAGAAAACTGTGTTTCATTTCCCCAGTGCCACTGCCAGAGGTGACCATGGGCATCTTCTCTTCCCCCCAGGGCTGACACCCAGGTGGGAGTCTCGTGGCTGTCCTGGGGTTCAGGGGGGTCCTGCAGGGCAGGTCTCCACCCATGGCTGGATTTATGGCTGTGTGCAAGGGACCCGGCCCTAAATCCACCACCCATGAGCCAGGCTTTGGAGGATAACAGTTCAAATTAGGATTTTTAGCTTCCCCCCCAAGCCACCTCCTTGCTGCTGCAGCTACTGCTTTCAAAAATAGAAGGAAAAAGGCAAAAGGAACAGATGCTGAAGGATGAAAAAATCCCAGGAGTGGAGGGAACGTCACATTTGACAGCCCTGCTGTCAGCAGGCAGGAGGGACCCAGCCAGGAGGGGAATTGCTTTTCCCTCTTGTAGAAAGCTTGGAGAGGTTTATTTTCCTCCATCCTGAGTATCCTGGGTGGAAACACAGGTACCAGCAGCTCTATCCCAGCATTGGGAGTAAGGGAGAAAGGTGGAGAGGGAGTTTTTACAAGGGCATGGAGTGACAGGACAAGGGGGAATGGCTTCAAACTGCCAGAGGTCAGGGTTAGATGGGATATTAGGAAGAAATTCTTCCCTCTGAGGGTGGGGAGGCCCTGGCACAGGTTGCCCAGAGAAGCTGTGGCTGCCCCTGGATCCCTGGAAGTGTCCCAGGCCAGGCTGGATGTCTGTGACTGAAGCTGTCAGAGGCTCAGCTCTGCAGCACACACAGGTGGGTGCTGTGCCACAGCCCAGTGTGTTGGCAGCCCCTGCCAACATCTTCCAGGGGGATTCCTGTCCTCCACAACAGCCAGGATCTCCCACCTCACTGTTCTACCCAGACATGCTTTGATCAGCCCTGAAGTGGGGTCCCCTCTTGGCCAAAATGTGCATTTCTGCCTCGAGTTGGGCCAGCTCAGAGCTCCCCCCAGTTCCAGCAGCAGCTGTTTGTGTCCTCATCCAAGCTACTGGTTGGATGCTGGCCCTGATCCAACTGTGTGGGATTCTTTTTTCCCCTGACACGCTGCCTTTCCTCACCAGGTGTCTGAAAATGTGCTCCTGCTCCCTGCCCATGTGGTCCAGGGCATTTCTGGAGCGGGTGCCTCAGGATTGTGCTGCTGAGCCACCCAAGCAGAGCTGGCTGCTGATACCAGGGCAGGAGCAGCATAAACCAGGGGGCACTTTCAACCCCACTGGTTTTTGGGGTGTTTCCTGGTGGCTTGGTGCTGCTGGTTTGCTCTGAACCAGCCATTTCAGTCCCTGCTTCCCTGGAACTGTGGCACTGGTCACCCAGTCACTGTGGGACCCCCTGTGGGGTGACACAGCTCTTCTCCTTTGCCTTTCAGGGCTGCCCTGGCAGACGGGGACTGGTGGGGCCCAAGGGAGACAAGGTGAGTATCCAGAAAATTAGGGGAATGTGGAGTATGGGGTTTAGGGTCCAGGACAAATATCAAGGCTGGTTTGGGTGTTTTCCATCAAGACAGCAGTGGGAGCTTCTGAAGCTGTGGGGTGGTGACCCTTCCTGTGCCTTTGGAAGAGGAAGGAACTGGTTTTAGTGGGTACTTTAAGCCCAGGCTCAGGACTGAGCTCAGGACAAGCTGCTGTCTTTCCTCTGAGCCACTTAGTGGCTCTGCAGAGGCAGCAGAGCCAGGAGATGGAGCAGCTTTAGCTCAGGTCACCTGGAGGAAGGATGAAAAGCCCAGCCCCGTGTTATATCCGTGGAATCATCTCAGAGGGACATGTGTCCTCCAGCCCTGCCTTGGTGAGAGCCAGGGCTGCCCTTCCTCCTCCAGAAACCCACTGTGCAGCAGCCACATGGCACAGCCTGGTCTCCTGCTGCCCTGGGAGATGCTGGGGGATGGTCTTCATTGAGGGTGGTGCCCCAATGTCCCCATCAGCAGGTGCTCCTGAGCACCTCTGCACACCACTTCCCATCTTTCCCAAGCTGTAGAGGGGCAAACTCGTCACCCCACACAATGTCTGTCAACAACAGCTTCCGTACTGGTGGTGTTGGGATGGGTCAGGGCACAGGGATGTGTGTACAAAGCTCATTTCTTTTGCTTTTCCCCTTTCTGGGGTTATTTAGATCCCAAGGGCTGGTTTGAACCCAAGAGTGTGCCCCACTCTGACCTGAGCCAGAACCTGTGCTGGCTGTTAAACCCCTGCCTGGTTTTAGGGTATTTTTAAGGTATCCCTTGTCTCCCTAGGGATACCCTGGAGCTGTGGGCAGGACGGGCCCCCCAGGTGACCCAGGCCCTGTGGGCATCCCTGGTGTGCCCACCATTGTCCTGTGGAGGAACTCCAGGGAGGACTGGCAGAGCTTCACGGTGAGTTACAGCCGTGGTGGGCTCAGGGAGCTCCACTCACACCTCCCCATCCACTCCCTCTGGGGGGAAGGGTTTGAGATCCCTGGAGTGTTGGTGGCAGGTGAGGGCAGAGGGAAGGTGCCAAGGAGGGAGCTGGACAGCTGTCCATGGGATCAGCATGTCCTCTGTTCCCAGTCCCCTGGGACTGCCCAGGGAATCTTGGCTCCCCACGGTCCACACTCATCCATCCCCTCCCTGGGATGGTTCATGCTCTTCCTCTGCAGGACAGGGGCCAAGGGAGACCCAAGCCCTGCAGAAAGCAGCCCTCCTCCTGCTCTGTGTCACAACTTACAAAGCAACTCTCCTGTTTTCCACCATGTCCCAGCTTCCTGCTGCTCCCTGGGGTTTGTGTCCCTCAAAGCTTCTTTGCTGAGACATTTCCTCAGCTGGTCCCTGCTGCTGTGGGGAGCACAGGAGCAGGATGGGGAGGCAGCAGTGCCTCAGCCACTGCATGGCTGGATGCAGAACTCCATGGGATGACTCCAAATCTCACTGCAAGGACCCAGGCAGCGTCATTTAGGATCCCCAGCTCCTGACAGCACACTGTGATTAGGCTTAATTTCAAACTCCCTGGGGAGCCTGGCCTCATCCAGGCAGGGCACAAGCTGAAGGCACTAACTGGGTTTCTAACTGCCTCAGGCACTTTTCCAGCCCGGGCTGGAGCTCCCTGGGGTGGGAATGCTCTGTGTGTTGTGTGTCTGCAATGTCCCTCTGCTGGAACTGCAGCCTGGCAGAACAGTATCAGTGGCAGGTCAGTGCAAGGGCTGCTGAGAGTTCAGGCTCCATCTGAACTCTTCTGTGGCCTTGGGCAGGACTTCTGACTTCTCTACAGCTCATTCATTGCTGAAGAGCTGTCATTGCATCCCCTGCTCCAGGGCAAATGCCTGGAATTCCGGGGAGAGGATACAGTAGGGGGGATCTCTGCTCTGCCAGCACAGCACACCGGGAGGCAGGACGAGGATGGCTCTGTGCTGGGATTCACCCACCAGAAGTCCTTGGTGGTTTTGTGTTGGTTTGGATCAAAGCAGAGGAGTTCGGGAGATCAGATTCCTCCTGGGAAGCGCAGCAGAGCTGATCACTGGGAGATGTTGGTCTGGAGAACCTGCACGTTGTCCTGTCCACCTGCTGCTCCAGAGCAGGTGCTGTGCTGGTTCCAGCGCTCACAAACCCCACTGCAGGCACACGGAATATACGGGAACAAACAGGGGCAGGAGGGGGAACACCGGGGGTGCCGGCTGGAGGAATCCTGCCGTTCCAGAGAGCACCTCCCCGCCGGGGAGATCCCTCCCTCCCTCCCTCCCTGCAGCATCAATCGCCGCTGGCAGGGCACGGTCACGGCGCTTTGCAGAGCTGCTGCCGCTCAGTCAGAATTCCTGTGTTGTTGTTGTTGTTTTCTTCCCTGTCTGCATTTGGACAGACACCTCAGGCTCTGTTCCTCTGCAGGAGAACCGTTCCCGCCTGTGGCTGTGCCGTGGTTTCGGTGTTATCCCACCTGCTGTGGCTGTGGGGATGCCGGGGGGAGATCGGGAAGCCGGAGCTGGAGCGCTGCGGGTCCGGGCCGGGGGCTCCCGGCGTTTTCCCGGCGCTGTTGGCGCTGTGCCAGTCCGGAGGGGAAGGCGGTGTCTGGCGGGGGTGACCTGGGCCACCCCAAAGCCCTGCAGGGCCATTGTGTCTGTGGCCGAGTGACCCCGCGGCGCTTTGCTCGGCGGCAGCAAACGGGAGCGCAAAGCCGCGGGCTGGGCTTTGCTAATCCCCGCTGAGAGAGCGCGGGGGGAAAGGGAGGGTGCGGGGGGGCTGGGGGTCTGTCTGCCTGTCTGTCTGTCTGTCTGTCTGCCTGTCTGCTTGCTTGTCTGTCTGTCTGTCTGCAGCCCTGCAGAATGCCGGGGCTTGCGGCAGCGCTGCTCTCCTGGTTTGGGGGCCAGAGGGGATGTCCTGGGATCTGTTGATGGATCAGGCTCTGGGAATGAGGTCGGAGGAGTCAGGGAGGTGGACAGCTGTCCATGGGATCAGCACATCCAGTGTGGGACATGCTGATCCCGTGCTGATCAGTGCGGGGTGATGGACTGGAAAAGAAAGGGACATGAGTGTTGAGCATTTGTGGTGCTCAACAGCCCCTCCTGCTCTTTTTCAGTGATAAAAAAACCCCTTTGGGAATTAAGGAAACCCGGAAAAGCAGCTCAAGACTGCTGGGATTCCACTCCAACCCCTGCCCTGTGTTTTTGCTCCCAATGTATTGACAGAGTTTGGGTTTGCCAAGAAATCTTGGTGTAACTGGAGGGGCAGGAATTGCTGCTGGTTTGTTCTGTCAGCACTGACTTTGGTAGGGGTGGAGCTCCCAAGGCACCCAGGGAAGGAGGAGGAGAACTGGAGCTTCCAGAGTTATTGGGGAGCTTAATCTGCAGTGCCAAAATCCTTTTTTTTTTTCCATCCCAATACCTTTAGCAGCAGGAGGACAGGCTGGGAAATGAGGGCTGGGAACCTCAGAGGGAAGGAAAATATTGCTCCATGTGAAAAGGAGAGTTTTTAGGGATGTGCTGCTTCTGCAGCTGCCACGGGGAGGGTGTCCCAGGGTGGGGTGACACGGGGTGCTGGGCTGAGGAGGGTGACACAAGATGGGCATCCAAGGCTGCTCCCTCCAAGGCTGCAGGCCCTGCTGCCAGGCTGGAGTTTTCCAGGAGCACAGATCCCACACAGATCTGTGGATCCCCATCCTCCATCCCCTCCCTTCCCAGCGCTCCCCCTGCCCCATCCTGCAGCCAGCAAAGCCCTCACTGTTTCCTGCTGAAATTCCAGAAGCCAATTAATTTCTGTGCCCTCTCCTTGGCACCTGGTGTTCCTGAAATCCGAGTTCACGTCTCACGTGGGATTTTGGTTTTTCCCCCCTCCCTTTCTAAAGGTTGGATTATTTATTTATTTCCTTTTTTTTTTTGAAGCCTAATGAAATAATATCCTGTCCTGAGTGAATCTGAGTTCACTGATTCCTGAGACAAGGCAAAAGCATTGGCTGGGCTCCAACCTCCTCCTCCTCCAGAAAGTTTTTGTGTGAGCAGCTTTTGAGGGAAATGAGAAGTGGCTGGACAGGAGGAGCAGGGAGGCCTGGCAGGGACTGCACCCCTAATCAATCTGGGATCAACTTAAAAGGAGCAGGGATGCCTGGTGTGGTGTTAGAGCTGGATAAATGCATCCATCCATCATCTGTCCCTGAGAGCCCTGCTCATGGCTGGAAATATTTCCATATGTTGAAAGGTCTGTGTTTATTTTCCATAATGAGTTTCTTGGCTTTTCCCCTTCTCTCTGCTCTGGTGTTGGAGGACAGATCTTTGGAGCAGGGGGCAGGAGGGGGTTTCCAGGTGCTGGGAAGCACATAGGGACCCCTCCTGCTGCCTGGGATTGGGGTGATGGACAAGGAGAGGCTTTTCCCAGCCTTTGATGCCAGCCAGGATTTGGAGGAGCTGCCTGTTCCATGTGTCTGGGCTCAGCATGGGAAGGAGGAGGAGGAGGAGGAGGAAAGGTGGGATTTTGCCTCCTGACTGTTGCTGAGAGGGAAGAGTCTGACTGGTAACTGGAGAGAGACATTTGTTTTCCTGGCCATCCCCCAAAACTTGGGAAAACCAGCTTGGAAGTGTCCAGAGAGGAGTCTGCACCATGAGGCTTTAGGACCTTTGAGATGGGGATGGGATTAATCCACCCTGGAGCTCTTGGGTGGGTTTTTCCTTCTTTGTGGTCATCTGGTGTCCTAAGAAACTGGAGATGCAGGAAACATTTGGCTGCTGGGAGCAGTGAGGGGAAAACCTGCCCGACAGAACTGCCTGGGCAGCTCCTCCTCCAGGTTTTCCACAAGGCTGGATGAGATTCCCCACCTGGGGCAAACTGCAGTGTCAGAACAGCTGGTTTAGTCCAGCCTGGGCTAACTATGACCTGTGCTCACCAACGTGTGACCTTCCCACCTGCCAAACATTTGTGGTGCCCTGAGGCTGCAGGACATTCCAGGGGGATGAATTCCCCTAAACCCCAGAAGGAGTGGGCTCTCTGTCTCAATGTGCTAATGAAAGCAGGAATTCCTTATTTCCTACGTGCTACCCTCAGATTAAACCTTCTCCTGTGACTTGGCTGCACATGGGACAAAATAAATCCCAGAATTAGAGGAGCGGTTCATTGTTGTGTCTTCCCAAGGCAAGGGAAAAGACTTTGAAGCCAGCAAAAAAAGGGATTTGGGATGTTTTTTTCGTTAACATTTTGCTTTTCCCTCCTCCTATTTTCCCCTTTTCCCCCCATTTTCCTTTCAGCAATCATCATTTTACCAACTTCTGCACGCGGGCTGGCCGGTGAGTATCACTGGTGACTTTTTTTGTGCTGGGGTTTCTCCTTGCTCCAAGCACCTGACCTGTCTTACCCATGTGTTTTCCTTTTCAATCCAGAGAAAACCCGGAGCCCCTGGGCCCCCAGGACATCCAGGGAAAATGGGAGCACCTGTAAGTAAGGAATCTCAGTGGTTGGGAGCTGCTTGGCCCTGTGCCACCCCGGCTGGACTAGGGACACTTGTAGGGTCGATGTCCCCAAGCCCTTGCACAGCCCTGGGCTGTAATTAAGGGCTTTGGGGTTGGGTTTCAAAGCAGCCCAATGGTTTCCTTGTCTGCTTCCCTCTGGAACCCTGGGGATGTTTGGTATCCAGCTCGCTGGGTTTCACTGGCAGCCCCAGCCCCTCTGTCTGTGCCAGCTGAGCAGTGCCCCAGGGCATCAGGTTCCTGCCCCTGGTTTTGGGTAGGGACCACGTGGATCCCTCCCAGAGGCACAGAAAGCAGCCAGAGGAGAGCTGGGGCAGGATTGCTGTGGGGGTAGGATTGCTGTGGGGGCAGGATTACTGTGGGGGCAGCTCTGTGCTGGGATGTCTGCAGGTCCCTCCATGCCCAATCCTGCCCCTCTGTGAGCAAGGCAGTGCCAGGAGGAAATGAGGGCAAAACCCTCTGTCCTTGACTCCATCGGGCACCTGGAAGAGATCAGGAGACAGGAAACAGGATCTGGTGCCAACTCCAGGCCTGCCCTGGGCACAGACACCGTGGATGTGGGCAGGGTGCAGGGGGATGTGATCCTCCCTCTCTGCCCTTCCCAAGGACACCCCTGGGCTTTGCTGAGTGTCCTCCCCTCACCCTGGAGGGCTCAGGCAGCCCTTGGCACGGGGCAGGAGGGGGGGATAGAGGCACATGATGGTTGAGTCCATCCCTGTTTGCCCACAGGGACCCTGTGGAGCCCCAGGAGAGCCAGGGGAGAAAGGCCAGCGGGGGTACACGGTGAGTGCTGGGGGAGAGCCCAGTTTGGAGGGGTTGAGTGTGTGCTTGGGGCTGTTCTGGGATGTTCAGGGACCCTGCCCCTCTTGGATCAGCCCTGGGTGAAGGAGGACATAACGGGTTTGGGGCCAGTTTGGGAATGGTTGGGGTTTGCCCCCGCTCTGGTTTATATTTGCTGGAACCCACCAGAGCCAGAGGTGCTTGGATTTCTTGTAAAGCTTCAAAGAGCAATAAATACTCCCTGAAGTTTGGATTGGAAGTGGAAGGGGGTGAAAATGCTGGTTTTTGGGCTGGGTGCCCCATGTGTGCATGGCCATGAGCGAGCACAGGGGAGGATGGGGCCCTTCAGGGTTGGGAGGTGGAAAAGCAAATCTCCCCAAAACAGCTTTGATAGGTTTGCAAATGGATTCTTCGCTTGAGCAGTAGCTGAGGCAGCTGCATCTTTCTGCCCTTCCTTCAAACTCTGACTTTATAAACTAAAACCCAAGTCCAGCTTTTGGACTTGACAAAATGTCCCAGAATTTTTGAGAAAACCAAACAATCACAGGAAGCTGAAGGGAAATGTCCTCTCTTTGGCCCAGACTGCTCTTTAACTTGCCTGAGTTCAGGTTTTTCAGTGAGCTAAGGGGTGAAGTAAAAGCTGATCCTAAGCTTTCGCTGGTGGTGCCCAGTCCAGAGGATCCTGCATGTGGGAAAGCATCAGGAATGGCTTGGAGCCAAGAAGCTGAGGCAGAAGGTTTTCACTTTGCTTCTCCCCTGCCTGCCATGTTATCCAGTCACTGGTTGGGACTATCCCACTGTTTTGGTGGAGAACCTGGGCAGATCCACGTGCCAGACACAGCACCTGGATTCATGAAGCTTTCCCTGCCAGCCCTGCCCGTGTCTTGGCAAAATCCAGAGGCAGGCAGAGCTCAGGGTTTCATTTATTGGTTTTGTAATGATGTGGATTTTTTGATGTTCCATGCTTGGCTTTTTTTTCTCCCCAGGGTGAACCCGGGCTCCAGGGCCTGCCAGGGCGTGTGGGTCACCCTGGCTCAGATGGCATCCCTGGCCTGGATGGCAAACCTGGACCTTGGGGGCTGCCAGGGGAGCAGGTGAGGATGGGCAGGGCACGGCCAGGATGGGGGGAACTGGAGCCCCAAGCCCTGGGCAGGAGCCAAGAAACTCCTAATGCTGCTCCTCCTGTTCTCTTGCCTCCTTCAGAGTATTCCTCCTAAGCCCACAAACCAGGCAGTCCTGGATTAGTGTTGAGGCTCATGTTTCCCAGAAAAAATGGGCTGTGGAATGTCCCAGATGTGCATTAAGGTGCTGGGATAACTGGAATGCTGCAGCTCCTGAACTGGGCTGGGTCCAGGCTGCTGCAGCTGAACCTTTGAAAACAACCTGGAATCATGGAATGGTTTGGGTTGGAAGGGACCTTAAAAATCATCCCACTCCACCCCCCTGCCATGGGCAGGGACACCTTCCACGAGCCCAGGCTGCTCCAAGCCCTTGAGGGCTCCAAACCTGGAGGTGGAGATAGAAATGAGAGCAGCTGTGGACTGGGTTACACTCAATTCAGGGAGCTGGGTCCTTGGTGCTGCCCTTCTCCACACCCCGGGCACCAATCCCTGGGGAATACAGGCAGCACACCAGGGCTGGGCAGCTTTCTCAGGGGGGTTTTAGAGGACCATGCTGAGGGGTTTGGGGCTCTCAGCAGGTGCTGGGCACTGAGGATGGGCTTGGACATGGGTGGGAGGTGTTTGGCAGCCCCTCAGTGCCTGCTCTGCTCCTTCCTCCCTCTCCCCAGGGGCTGCAGGGCTTCCAGGGCGACCGTGGGGTGGCTGGAGAGAAGGGAGAGGAGGTAAGTGGGCTCTTGGTTGCCACGTGGTGCTGTGGGCACGGTGCAGTGCCAACCCCAGTGCCAAGCACTCAGAGCTTTCATCACTGGGTTCACTGGTACCACACCAGCAGCAGGAGCTGCCCATGCACGTTGCTGCAGCTCCTCTCCAGGGGTTTGTCAGCCAGGATGTAAAATGTCCATAAAAAGGTGAATGCTGATGGTTTGTCACCCTTTGGTTTGTTTGTTTTTTTAAATCCCTTTTCCCTCCCACTTAGTCTTTTTAAGGCTAAAAGTTTTACAGGTGCCCCGGAGGAGATTTTTGGGCTCCTCTGAGGTCTGATCGTGCCAGGGCTTTGGAAACCTGATTTCTTCTTTTGGAAACAGCAGTCCCACGTGGTTTACCATGTGTGATATCATATGTATGATATCATATCTGTATCATTTGATATATTATCCTATGTTGTCATATATCTTTCCTGGCCCGTGCTTTGTACCCTCCTGCCTGTGGAGAGCCCTGTGGGTGCTGGGACCCCTCTGTGCCACTGCTGTGGGTGCTGTGCTGCACCAGTAGCTTGGACACAGGATGAGGGACCAGCACCCAGGGTTTGCTCCTGTGGGGGCCTCTTTTAGCACTTGGGGGGTCCCCATCCCCCTGAACCCCACCAACTGTGTCCTTAAGCTCCTGATGGTCCAGCTGGAGCTCTCAAATCCGTGTTCTTCCCATTTCAGGGTTTCCTGGGTGACCCTGGGCCAGCTGGGGAGAAAGGAGAGAAGGGAGTGAAGGTGAGGGGGTCTGTCCATGCTCCTGGGATGGGCAGGGGGTTTCTCCTTCCCTGCAGCCCCAGGCCATGCTCTCCTCCACTGCTCAGGCTGCTCTTGCCTTTTCCAGGGGGTGAAGGGAGAAAATGGGCTGCCAGGTCCTGCTGGACTCCAGGTGAGTTAACAGAGGGTGTCTTGCTCCCTGCTGTGCCAGGATTCCTCCTTCCCTCCATCCCCTTTCCTGGTTTGCCCCCTTTGCCTCTCTGTGATGTCCCCAAGCTCCATCCTTGGCTCCAGCCCATGTTCTGCTGGCTTTGAGCAAAGGCCTCGTGTTCCCTGTGTTTTCCTGACCCTCCTGCAAGGGATGGGACAGGGGCAGCTGCCACCTCAGGGTGGGCCCTTCACTGACACCCCCCTCCCGGCTTCTCTCCCAGGGGGTGTCTGGTCTGAAGGGTGTGATGGGCTTCCAGGGCCCTGCAGGACCAGAGGTGAGTGGTTTGATTTCCTCTCTGACCCCAAGGAGGTGCAGGAGCCTGGTGATCCCACTGGGAAGATGGGTCTGAGGAGGGAGGGCTTGGGATTTGCAACCGGGCACGTTGTGGGCAGGAGCCTCCCCTCACAACCAACCTCTGGATGTTTGAATCCCAGCCTGATCTCCTGTTCTGCCTCTGTTCTGAAATGAGCCTTTGCAGAGTTTATTTTAGTGGTTTGTTTTAGGGGTTTATTGTAGGTGACCACCTTCAGCTGAGGTGAATCCCAGGCTGGCAGCCCCTGGGTTTTCCATGCTGCTCCCAGCCGTGTCTTTGGGAGAACCCCAGCCAGGATTGGGCTTGCAGAGGATTTCAAAGGAAAACTGAAGTGGTTTGGTGCTGAATGGAAGCACCTTCCAACAGGAAGGGAGTGGGCCTGGCTGAGGGGGCATCAAGTAGCTGATACTTGATGCGAAAGAAAGGGGGAATTTGGGATGAAGGAGAGAATCAGAGCAAAAATGGCATTTCTTCTCTGCTGTTCCAGGGAGAAGGAGGCTCAGTGGGTCCCCCAGGCCCTGCTGGCCCTGTGGTAAGTCACAGATTTTGGGTACAAACAGTGGCCAAAGCACAGGTGATGGGGCTGGGTGGGACCACCATGTCCTGCCCAGTCCATCCCTTGTGCTGAGTCACATCCAAAAATGATGCATTTCATGAAAATCCTCCTGGTAGTGGGGGAAGGAATTACAAAATGACCCCAGTAAAGCCCCCCATCATCCCCAAGAGCCCAGGGCTGCCCCTGCTGCCAGGGGGGATGCCCAGGGGTCCCGTCCCATCCCCTCCTGCGTGGTGGGAGGGCTGAGCAGGGTCTGTCCTTGCAGGGGGAGCAGGGCCAGCCGGGCTCCATCGGATGCAGAGGCATCAATGGCTCTCAGGTGGGTCTGCCCCAGGTCCCACCTTTTGCCATTTGGGATTTCCCAGTCCCTGCCCTCACCCCATCCCTTCCCTGCTCTCTCCACAGGGGGAGATGGGCCCTCCTGGCCTGCCTGGCCCACGGGGCCCCAAGGTGGGTGCACCCAGGGCTGAGGGGACATCGTGGGGATGGGGTGTCCTGGGATGGGAGGGTCTTCTGAGAGTGGTCTCCTCCAGCTGGGCTGTGATCCCAACCCCCCAAAAAACCCCACAGAGGGGCTGGGTGTGGGGTGGGAATCCTTTCTGCCCGGGCTGTGCTGGCTGGCACTGGGGCTCCTCAGCTGCTGGGGGTGCCCAGGGGAGGTTTCAGCCCCTGGTGCCAGCAGGGATGTGGTTCTGACAGCCCTCACTGCCTTTCAGGGCCCACAGGGACTGCAGGGCAGACGTGGCCTCCCCGGCCCCAGGGGCTCCCAGGTGAGTGGGTGATGTCCTGGGATGGATGATCTCCTCTTCTCTCTTGCTGAGGGATGAAGGAGCTGCTGGGATTTGTCCTCCATGCTCTTTGCAAAGGGACATGGAATCAATCCTTGATCCTGGGGATCCTCGTGGCCCCCTGGGGGTGGGGAAGGGCTGTGTCCCATGGGCAGGATGTGTGGGCTGAAGGGTCCCTGGGGTGCGAGAGGCAGCTCCTGGGTGGGGCTGAGGAGGGTTCCTGTGGGCTGGGGTCTCGTCCACAGAGCAGCATCTCTCTTCTCCCAAATATCCTGCTGCATTTGCTCTTCCCCAGGGTCCAGCTGGGATGGAGGGATCCACTGGTCCCAAAGGAGACACCGTAAGAGCTTCTTGCTGGCCCCCTTTGCCCTTGGGGGGGTGTGAATCCCAGGTTTGAGGGCTCTCCCCAGAGGGACCTGGGGGTGGGGTGAGGGGTCCCTGCCCCTGATTTGGAGGGGAGAGGAGGCAACAATTCCAGCAGCCCTGGCAAGTGCCATGTGGAGGTCTGTGCTCCCCCTGGGGAGGGGGTGTGGTGGGACTGGATGCTCCCTGCCCAGAGGCACAGGGTGATGTCAGCCTTCCTCTCTCTGGTGAGCAGGGACAGGACCCAGGGAAGGGCTGGAGCTGGGTCAGGGCAGGGTCAGGTTGGATCTCAGGGAAAGCTTCTTCCCCCAGAGGGTGGTTGGCACTGACCAGGCTCCCCAGGGCAGTGGGCACAGCCCCAAGGCTGCCAGAGCTCCAGGAGGGTTTGGACAATGCTCTGAGGGACAGGGTGGGATTGTTGGGGTGTCTGTGCAGGGCCAGGGGTTGGACTGGGTGATCCTTGAGGGTCCCTCCACCTCAGGATATTTTATGATTCCGGGATTCTTCTTGCAGGGAGCAGATGGTGCCCCTGGGGGGAGGGGACAGCCAGGACTGGAGGGTCCAGGGGTAAGTCCATGGTGGGGGTGGGTGGCTGGATGTGGGGTGCTCTCATCCTCCCCCTCACAGCCCCTCAGAACCTGCAGGGAATGCCCTGCTTCCCCCAGTGCTTGTGGCACAAAGACTGGTGGAGGTGACAGCCACATCCCTGTGTCACTGCCAGCATTCCTCTGGCTCTGCTGCTTGCAGGGACCTCTATTTTTAATTTTTTCCCCTATGGATTTATCAGCAGAGACAGCCCAGCCCTGCCCAGCCCTTCCCTTGTGCCCTCCTTTTCCCAAGGGTTTGGGGGCTGAGCTGCCCTTGCCAAAGGATGAGGATTTGGGGGCAGCCTGACCTCCCCCTTCCTGCCCCACAGTGTCCCTGTTCCTCATGTCCTGAGACCCCCAACTCACAGGGCTGGAAACTGGGGCTTGTGAAAGGGATGTGGGATGTGGGTGGTGTGTTTTAGAGGCCAACAAGAACCTCATCCTGCTGCTGGGGGCAGCCTGGGAGGGTTTGTTGAGGAGCTGGAACCTTCTGGGGAGCAAATCCCACCATGGCAGCAGCAGCTGAAGTGGTGTCTGCCATCCCTGTGCTGTGGGAGGGTCTCCTCCATGGGTGAAAGTGATACTTCCCTTTGTGTCTTGGGGTGTTTTTTTCACTTGCATTTTGTTCTTGCTCTGAAGGGGTTTCTTGGCCTGCCAGGTCCCAGAGGCACCCAAGGAGAGCGGGTGAGTGATGGCATCCATGAAATCCCTGCTTGGGATGTGGGAGAGCTGGCTCAGAGCAGCCCAGAGCACCAGCTTGGGGTTCAAACAGGTGGCAGCTGCAGTTGTTTGGGGAGGCAGAGCTGCCCTTGCTGTGGTAAGAGGAGCTTTCAGACAGGACAGTGTGTCCTAGGGTGTCACCTGGGGGGGACAAGGGAAAAGGGAATGCTGCAGCCTGAGTTGTGGAGCACAGCAGTGAGGACAAGGCTCTGTGCTGGTATCAGGGGTGCCCCCACCAGTCCTGCCTGCCAGGGGACTGGGACTGGCACAGGGTGCACTAAGGACTGGTTCAGTGGGCATTGAACCCAGAAGCCCTGGAGCATCCCCATGAGGAGCAGGCACCTGCTCCCAGCTCTGAAAGGCCCATCAGGAGGAAAATCCTGGTTGGAACAGGGGCAGAACTCCCTTTATTTGCTGCCAGCATCAGATCACAGCCTGCTTTGGTTGCAAGGAGGGGCACAACAGGGTTTTCTCAGTGCACCCTCCACTGCTGCTGCTCTCGCAGGGCTGCCGAGGTCCAGGTGGAGCCAAGGGAGACCTGGGGGCCAAAGGAGACAAGGTACCACATTCCCAAGCTTCTGGTGCCTCCAACTGCTTCCTCTGTGGTTATCCAGACGTGCTGTATCCCAGCTGGTGGGATGCCTGAGGACCCAGGGGGACCTAACAGGGACCATGAGATCTGGGCAGCTCATTCTCTGCTTGTTCCCACCACGCTGCTGCCCCTGATCCATCCTGCCCTGCTCTGTCTCCCTTTGGCTGTTTAAAAATGTTGCATTTCCCTGTTGTTGGTGCCCTGGGGAAGCTCATGGAGGGAGGGTTGAGGGGTGTTCACCCAGAGCAGCCCCGTGCCCAAGGCTGGGGGTGTGGAGAGCCAGGGGATGGGCTCTCCAGAGGAATTCCTGCTGGGAGCCCTGTCCCACTGGCTGTCCCTGCTGCTGTGACACTGTGTTTTGTTCTTCCAAGGGTCCACGTGGAGCACAAGGAGCAAAAGGCCCCCCAGGAACCCGGGGCCAGGGTGGCTTGCAGGGCTTTCCCGGCCCTCGAGGGGCAGCAGGGCCCCGGGGCCCAGACGTGAGTGCCAGGGCCTGGCTGGGGTGTTGTGGGGTGGGATGTGTGTGTGTGTGTGCCCACTGTGGGCAGGGGACAGCCCTGGGGCAGTGCCACCTGTGGTTTCCAGGGTCCCTCCTAAGGGTCCCCTCTAATCACATCCCCCTGGCACTGCTCAGCCATGGGCAGCTTTGCCCACAGCCCCTGGGGCTGCAGGTGCCCCCAGCACCCAAACAGGGCTGCTCCAGACCCCCCTGGCTGGGCCCCCATCCCAAAATTCACTGCTGGGTTCAGCAATGGGAGGGCAGCCTTAGGCAGGGGATTCCCAGCCCTCCTGAGCAGCTCTGCAGGGATCCCTCTGAGTCCTGCTCCAGGTCAGCACTTCCCAGGTGTTTTGGGAGCAGAGGGCTCACAGGTTGCTCACCTGATGCTCCTCTTTGACTCCTGCCAGGCTCTGCCTCCTGGAGCCTGTGCTGGCAGCTCCAAAGGCCTTTGGAATGCTTTTTGCTGCAGTTTGTGCTCTGAGGGAGCTGTCAGGGTGGATGAACCCATCTCCAGATCAATATTCCTCCCTGGGAACTGAGGCCAGGCTGGCAGGTTATCTCAGGTGGTTTCCAGCTTCTCAGGAGGAGGAGAAGGGGGATTCTATTTTCCCACCCACCTTTCCAGACTGCAGCATCCCCCTGTGGCTGATGCCCTCCTCCTGGGGGTGGGGATTTTGGGATGATGCCTGCCTGGATCTGCTCTCACATTTGCTCTTCAGGTGGAGAAGTGAATCCTCCCACCCCTCCAAGAGGTGGAGACTCAGCAGGACTCATCTCCTGCCTTGTCCACTCACCCAAGGCAGTGCTGCCAGCACATGGAGGAGCTGGGCTTGGATGGAGCAGGAACTTGGCAATCAGTCCTTTGAATCACCTTAAATTGGATCAGCAGGAAACAAAAATATCCCACTGTGTTGTCAAACTATTGAGCTTTTTCCTTCTGCCCTGGAGAATGGGGGAAGTCCCCATTCCCACCCTGGAGCTTTCCTGGTGCCCCAACTCCCACTGCCACCCACTGATGTCACCTCTGATCCCACTGCCCGGGTTTTCCCCCTGCCCCAGCAGCAGGATGGGGGGAGCCAGCAGGACCAGGGGCTGTGTTTGGCCTGGCTGACCCCTCTCCCCTCTCTCCTGGCAGGGGGAGGAAGGCCAGATAGGCCCAGCAGGGCTGAACAGCAGCGAGGGACCCAAGGTGAGCACCAGTGTTGGCTCCTGGTTTCCCATGGGCTTCTCCCATCCTTGCCTGGAGGCAGGGGATGTGGCTTCCCTGCAAGGGATCCAGCACCTGGAACACCACCCCAGTGCCCCCCAGGGGAGGGTCCCCAACCTCTTGGCCCCCACCCTGTGCCTGGCATCCCACTGACCAGGAGCCCCCAGGGGCTGGGGGAGACCTGCAGAGCTGCCTGAAATGTCTGTGCTTCCATCTGTGTGGATTTTAGGGAGGCCAAGGACCTGATGGCCCCAAGGGAAGCCCAGGAGCACGGGGAGCCCGGGTAACTATCGGGGTGTTGGTACTTGTGGCTGGATCTTGGAGCACCTTTGGCTGTGGGAGATTGAAACAACCCTGGAGACACTTTGCTTGGCTTGGGATGTGCTGGGGCTGGGCCACCATCAGGCACCAGATTTGCCTCCAAAAATGCAGCTTTCCTTCTGGCAGAGGGATGGTTTTTTTCATGCCTGATGTTTTCCAGGGCCGTGTGGGTCAGCGTGGGCTGGTTGGAGTCCCTGGACTGCCTGTGAGTAGGAGATATCCCACATTCCTGTGCTGGCAGGGGGAGCAGCTTCCTGGGATGGGACCAGATCAGAGGGTCAGGCCCTGCTTGGGAATTTGCACAGGATAAATTGGGGATGAGCAGCTCAGGCTTTTGCACCTTGCACAAAGTGTTTTAACAAACCACCTGCCCCCACAGCACAACTTCCCTCAATGCTGAGCACAGAAAATTCCAGGAAATAACACCTTCTTGAGAAAGCTGTGTTAGTCAGAGTCGTGTTTGCTGAAGGAGCCAGGAATAAATAGCTGGGGCAGGAGGGGGAAAAAAATAAAACCACAGCCGAGGTGTTCCCGGTGGGAACGGGTTTCCTCCCACACTGGGGTTATTTCCAAAGGTGAGATGGAGCAGGGAGGAGCTGCAGGAGCTCAATACACACACCAGACAGTGGCACTGCTGGTTTTCCATCTCTTACCTCCTGAGGGAGGCTCTGGGGCTGGATGGGCCCATGGTGGGGCTCACCCTGGCACCAGGCTCTGCTCTCCTGAGACGAGACTCTCCTTGCAGGGCTCGCGGGGTGTCCCGGGAGCAGAAGGAGCAGAAGGAAAGCCTGGTACACAGGTTCCCATCCTACACTCTGTACTTGGCTCTGGGACAGGGTGGGGGTGCTGGGTTGGATCCAGAGGGGGAGCTGAGCCCAAAAAGAGGGAACTTCCCAAGCCCCCCATCCCCGTGGCCACGTGGGTCACAGCCTTGGCACCGTGCTGGTGACGTGGGACTGGGAGAGGCTGTTCCTGCCTCCCCATCCTCATCCTCAGCTGCCTTGTCCTGCAGGGTCACCCAGGGATCATGGGCAACCCAGGCAGGAGGGGATCACCGGTGAGTAGAGCTGCTTTCTGTCCTTCCTCCCCTCTGCTCAGCTCTCTCCCCTTGGGAATGTCCCTCAAAAGGTGTCCCTGGGATGGGGTGCAGGTGGTGGGTGGGGTGATACCAGCCAGAGGGTGCTCCTTTGAGAGTCCTGCTGAAGGAGGAAGGACTGGGAACAGGGCACTGTGATTTCCCATCCCTGCTGCCCTGAGCAGATCCAGCAGCAAGACCAGGGCTGGTGGTAAATTTTCCTTCCTGCAGGATTTTTAATCTTCGCTCTGAAACTCAAATAAATAAAAATCTGCCACTGCCCTCAAAGGAGAAGATGAAAACTGGCCTGCCCTGGGTCAGAGAGGGCTCTGAGCAGCACACAGCATGTCTGGGTGCATGGGGGGGTGTTGTGTGTGTCCACACACAGCTGTGGGGCTTCCAGGGGGAGCCCAGGATTTGGATTTATGGGAAAACCCCAGTGCTGCCTTCACCAGGCCAAGCTCTTCTGTGCTTGGGTTGGGCTCAGACCCAGGGCAGGGTCTCTCCATCCTGCTGCTCCTGCCTTCATTGCTCACCTGCTGCCCTTTCCTCCAGGGATTTGCTGGTTTGCCAGGGGGCCGTGGGCACCTTGGACCTCCTGGATCAATAGTAAGGAAAAAACAAATGTTCCTCTTGCCTGAACTCTGTGTTTTCTGCTGGTAGGAGATATGGGACTTCCCTTGGGAATCAGCAGCAGCTCAGGGCATCTGGAGGACCTGATCTTGCTTTCCTGTTGAAAGACATTAAAAAGCCTCAGCTGCAAAACCTGGAGCCAGGGAAAAAGAGAATCATTCCTCCTCCCCAGGAATTAGTTTCCTCTAGGGATTGTGAGGCTTCCCTAAGCCTGGCAGGGTGTCCATGGGGGATGGCAGCTCAAGGAAACTCTCCACCCCTGGGTGGGGTTCCCCAGGGCAGTGAGATGCCAGTGGGATTGGGTGGTGCAGGTTTAGGGAGAGGGGGGTTGGCACTGCCCAGGTTCCCCAGGGCAGTGGGCACAGCCCCAGGGCTGCCAGAGCTCCAGGAGGGTTTGGGACAGGGTGGGATTGTTGGGGTGTCTGTGCAGGGCCAGGAGCTGGACTGGATGATCCTTGTGGGTCCCTTCCAGCTCAGAATATTCTGTGATGATGATTTTATGATCTGGGATGGAGACCCAGAGCTGCTCCTGCAGCTGGAAGAGCTTCTCCCTGAGAGCTTGTGCTCAGCTGGGCTTGGGAATGACCTTGAGAGCGAGTATTGTCACCTTCCCTGGTGACAACCCTGCCAGCTCCACACTGCCAGGAGCCACCAGGATGGGCCACAGTGGCTGAGTTTGTCCCCAGTGTCCCTGTTTGCACCAGGTGGCACCTGACCATGAGCACTGGGGCAGCACTGGGAGGGGTTTGTCTCCTCTCAGCATTTTGAGTGACATCTCCTCCCTAAATAATTCCAAAGGGCTCTCCAGGAAAGCCTGGACTCGATGGAGACCTGGGTTCCCTGGGCCCAAAGGTGAGATGTGGGGCTTTGGGGGGACCAGGAGTGTGTTGGGGGGTGGTTGGAGCAGCGATGGGGGTGAACAGCCCTGAGAGGCTCTTGGCTGCCACGGGGGTGATGCCACGGGCTCACTCCAAGGGCTCCCTGCATCCCATGGGCTCCCCTCAAGGAGGGGAGGATGCCTGACTGCATCCTGGGAGTGGGGATTCACCAATTCCCTCATTTTTCGTGGCAGGGCCTGCCTGGGAAGCCTGGCTTGGAGGGGCCACAAGGACCTGTGGGCACCTACGTAAGCGATAGCCCTGCCTGGGGAGGGGGTGGCTGCACTGGGGAAGGGCTGGAGCAGCCTCCAGCTGCACACTCACCATCCAACCACCTTCTCCCAAACCCATGGAGGTGCCTGGTGGCCCCAGATGCCTCCTAACACCCTGCTGCCCCCAGGGCTATCCAGGACCTGCTGGTGACCGTGGAAGGCCAGGGCGCAGGGGAGACAAGGTAGGGATGGGACACCCAGCACAGCACTGGGGGGGTGCAGCAGGGTGGGAATCCAGGCTTTGGAAGCATTTCTGGGGCTGTTCAACCCAATGGCTGGGTCTGGGTGGTGTCCCCAGTCTCCATCTGTGGCAGGAGAACAGCTGGAGATGGCTCCCACTTTGGGTGGGTTTTCCAGCCCTTCTTCTACCTGAGCTCCTGTGGATTGTTCTGAGAGCTGGGGGGTTTTTGTTTTGTTTTGTTGGGGCTTTTTTAAGAGGTTATTGCATTAAGACACACAGGGGAAAGGAAATCTTTGTTGCCTCCTAACAGGGAGAAAGGGGAGCCCAAGGTCCTCCAGGATTTCCAGGAAAAGCTGGGCCCAAGGTGAGTTTGTTGCTCTTCTGGGCAGCTCCACCCCACTGGAGAAGCTCTGAGCAAGTTGCCTGTGCCAGGCTGGGAATGGGGAAAGTGGGAAATCTCTGCTGTGGGGAATTTTTGCCAATCTCACAGCATCAAGGGGCTGAACTGGGGAGAGGGGCTCAGATGTTCTCTGACGATGTTCTTGTCCCCCAGGCCCTGCCAGGTCCCCCTGGTCCACGTGGTGCTCCTGGCTCCCAGGTAGGGCTCCCCAGGCTCCCTGTGGGGCTGCTCCACTCCCTCTGTGTGGTCCCTGTGACCCTGCAGCACATCCCATGTGCTGCCTGGAGGGAGTGGCAGCAGCATGGATCCATCCCAGCCCCCTCTGTGGGAGCAGGCAGGACCTGCTCCCGCTGTTTGCTGCCTGGGTCCTGTCCTGATGCTGCACGGGCACTGTGGAGATTGTCCCAGCACATGGGGGTGGTTTGAGGCCTCTTGCTGAGCATCCTTCTTGTTTCAGGGCAGAACTGGTGACCCAGGTCCTCGAGGGCTCCCAGGGCTGCCTGTAAGTGGAGAGCTGTGCTGGGAGGGGGTGGTGTCCAATGGGATGAAAGGTGGTGCCCACTGTGGGGACATTTTCATCTCTGGGCTGGTTGTGGAGCAGAGAACGACCCAAACCCAGCGTGGGTGCCTGGCTGGTGACAAGTTGGGCACAGGGACAGCAGTGCCCTCCTACAGCTACACTAATCACAGAACCACAGAATCAACTGGGCTGAGATCCTCGAGTCCAACCTGTGCCCCAACCCCACCTTGTCACCCAGCCCATGGCACTGGTGCCACATCCAGGCTCTGCTCAAACACCTCCAGGGACGGGGACTCCACCCCCTCCCTGGGCAGCCCATTCCAAGGGCTGATCCCTCTCTCTGCAAACAACTTCTTCCCAATGGCCACCCTAAACCTGCCCTGGGGCAGCTCAAGGCTGTGCCCTCTTGTCCCACTGCTGGTTCCTGGCAGCAGAGCCCGACCCCCCCCGGCTCCCCCCTCCTGTCAGGGGGTTGCAGAGAGGGAGAAGGTCTCCCCTGAGCCTCCTCCTCTCCAGGCTGAGCTCCCCCAGCTCAGGGTGCCCAAGTGCCCCTCTGGCCTTGCAGGGTGTTCCTGGTGTGCGGGGGCTGGATGGCATTCCCGGGAAGCCTGGCTTGGCTGGAGAAACTGGGGCTCCTGGAGCAGCTGGTGCTGCTGGCCCACCTGGGTACCCGGTGAGTGCAGCTGGGGGTCCCCATCCATGCCCAGCACCTCCTGGCTCAGGATGGGGGGATTGCACCCTTTGGGGAGCTCCCTGCAGCACCTGCAGCAAGGGAAGGAAAGGGGAAGCTGCCTCCAGGGGCTTGAGGAGCTGGTGTGTGGCATCTCTTGCCATGGTGTGTGCCAGGGCACCCCAGACCCAGCCCAGGAGCTGGAAAGGCCTCCTGAGCTGGGGCAAGTTGCTGCTGATGGGGGTTGTTTGTTTGCAGGGCCGGGAAGGTCCAAATGGACGTGAAGGGCCTTCAGGGATGAGAGGAGAGAAGGTGAGGGCAGAGCAGGGGGTTGGTTCCCCTTGCTGGCCCCAAGAGAGCCTTGGGCTTGTTCTGCTGACCTCCCCAGGGCACCCCTCCCAGTTTGGGCACTGGCTTTGCCCAGTGGGATGGGGATTTAAATCCTTGGTGCAAGGTGGGGGAAGAGCCTTGCAAACCTTCCTGCACACCAGGGTCTGCAGGGGAGCTGTGTGGAGACCAGCACAGCCCTTCTGATGTCTGTGTCCTCTCCAGGGTGATGTGGGAGATCCTGGGGAAGCTGGTGTCCCTGGGCTGGATGGTGAGCAGGTACATCAGCTGGAGAACCTGTCCTCCCCTCACTGGGCTGCTCCAGCCTCTCCCTTCCCACTCCAAGGGTGGGAAATGGTGGGAGGAGGCTGCTGATCCTCAGCTAAGCCCGAGGGTTAAAGCTGGGTCTGTGTTGGTGAGGGGTAAATGAGCTGTGCCAGGGCTGGGCTGTGTCTCTCCTCCCCAGGGACCACCGGGACCACCAGGAATGGAGGGTCAGCCAGGGCCCAAGGGAGAGCAGGTGGGTTCCCAAGGGTGCTGGGGGTGATGCTGGGGTGGTGCTGGGCTCCCCTGGCCCTGCTGATGCACCTGAATCCATGGGGGGCTGTTTGAATTCCCCCCCAGATTCCTCATGCCTGGGGATTGACTTTGCTGGGAATGGCAGGGGGGTCCCCTCCAAAGCCTGGTACCTGGAACAAGGAAAACTGGGCTTTTCCCAGTGTGGTGCAAAATGATGGAGGGAGAGCCAGGCTCAGCTTGAAAAGGCAGCCAAAGATAATCCTGGTTGTCTTCACCCTGTGCAGGGAGAGGCAGGAACCCAAGGAGCTCCTGGTGTCAGAGGGAGCCCTGGGGAGCCAGGGGATGATGGACCAGAGGGGTCTCCAGGGCGGCCTGGGAAGCAGGGGAAGGAGGTAAGTGTGGGACTGTCCCCTGGGGGTCACTGATCCCTGCTGGGGTCCCCTGCCACGGGATCACAGAACCACAGACTATCCTTGTGGAAGGGATCCACCAGGATCATCCAGTCCAGCTCCTGGCCCTGCACAGACACCCCAACAATCCCACCCTGTCCCAAACCCTCCTGGAGCTCTGGCAGCCTTGGAGCTGTGCCCACTGCCCTGGGGAGCCTGGTCAGTGCCAACCACCCTCTGGGGGAAGAAGCTTTCCCTGAGATCCAACCTGACCCTGCCCTGGCACAGCTCCAGCCCTTCCCTGGGTGCTGTCCCTGCTCACCAGAGCAGAGATTGGAGCTGCTCCTCTTCCCCTCAGCAGGAAGTTGTGGACTGTGATGAGGTCTCCCCTCAGTTTCCTCCTGTCCAGGCTGATGGGAACAGGGAAGGTGCCACCCAGTGCACTGGCTCTGGAGAACTCCCCATGGGGTGGCTTTGCCACAGGGAGTCTGGGAAGCTCCCATGGAAGGAGGGGGCTGATGCTTTGGGGTCCCTGTGCTGGCAAAGTCCTGCTGGCTGTGCTACCTTAAAGCCCCTCACTTTTTGGGCTCACGTGGGTCCCAGCTGGAGTGACCTCCAGGCAAAGCTGTGAGGCCAGGCCTTACCCAGCACCAAAATCCTGGCCAGAGGAGGGTGGAGAAGCCCATGGAAGTCAGAGCTCAGATTTTAGCCCACCCTGGGATGGGACCATACAGGAGAGAAGGGCCAGGAAGGTTTGCTGCCTCACCCACCGGGAACCCCGTGTCCCCACAGGAAAGGGCTCAGTGGGAAACCTTGGGCTCTGGGAGCTGCAGAAAACCCAAGGAACTGTCAGATCTCCTTAATGAGGCTTTCATGTCTCCTGGGCATGACCACATCAGCCACTGCATCTGATGTGGGTGTTTCCCTGTGGGCAGGGTGACACTGGTGACGTTGGAGACCCAGGAGAGCCAGGACCACGGGGACAGAAGGTGAGGAGTGTCCCTAACTCTGTCCCTCCTTCCAGCACCTGGGAACACCCACAACCTGCTCCCCTTCTGCTGCTCCATGTGCCACAGTGGGGACAGGGCAGGACAGGGGTGTCCCCCTGGCTGAGGATCCCTGGAAATGCAGGGCTCAGACCTTTCCTGGGCACCCCAGGGTGACCTGCTGCCTGTGGCACCCAACGAGGGGGTGAAACACATCATCTCCATGCAGAGGTGGCTCTCATTTAATTGCTGTTCCTTTTCCATCTTTGTGCCCATCCCTGAGCAGGGTGATGCTGGGCCCAGGGGTCTCCCTGGAGTGTCTGGTCCAGGAGCTGCCACGGGGGAAATTGGAGGAAAAGGCCAGAAAGGAGAGAAGGGCCGAGAAGGTTTGATGGCAAGTACAGAGCAGGGCTGGGCTGCCTCACCCAGTGTCCCCACAGGCTGGGTGAGTGCCTTGGAGGGGGCTCCCCCCAAAAATGGGAACCCTTGGGCTCCAGGAGCCACAGATCTCTGTAACTGGGGAGTTTTGTATCTCAGGGGCATGACCCCAAAATGGGGTAATGTTGGCACAAAAGGATGGTTTGGGCTTGTGGGGCAGTCCTGGATAATGCTGCCTCCAGCCAAATTCCAGCCCCTGCCAGGCTGGGACCCTGCTGAGAACATCTCCCTGTGTCCCAGGGCCAGGTTGGGGTCACTGGAGCTGCAGGACCTGCTGGAGCCAGAGGATGGTTTGTAAGTCAGGTCATGTTCCCCCTCCCCTTCAACCCATCAGGGACCTGGTGTGGGGACATGGGTGTGACTGGGAGCACTGGGAAGGGCTCCAAATCCATCAGGGACCTGGAGGGGGATGTGTGGGACTGGGAGCACTGGGAAGGGCTGAATCAACGGGGCTCCTTTGTGCCCTGAACAGGGTGGGACAGGACTCCGAGGTCCTCCTGGGCTCGACGGCCCCGAGGGAGAGAAGGTACAGTGGGATTGATGGTTCCAACCCTCCACCTCTGGGTGAAATGCCCTTTCCTCCCCTTTTCCCAGGCTCTGCTGGTGGGGGATGTGGTGGGAGTGGCTGATGGAGGAGCTGGGTCAGGCCTGGGCAGGCTGGTGATGGGGCTGCAGGACCTGCCATGGGCCACCCCTGCCTTGCTGCCTGACATCCAAAGTCAGCAAGGCAAGCAGGGAGTTTTCCAGGGATAGACCTGTTTCCCTTTCCTCCCCAGGGAGATCCAGGACCACGAGGCACGGATGGACCTGCTGGTGCTGCAGGATTAGAGGTATTGACATTTGGGATGTTGTAGAGCTGGGAGCTGCTAAAGGCTTTCCCAGTGCTCCACCATTTCCAAAGGATTTATTGCCCCTTCCCTGCCTGGCTCAGGAGGGGTTTTTAAGCCTTGGCCTTGGCTCCCAGGAGGTACTTTGGTGTTTGGGCTGGAGACACAAGACCCTTTCACTCTGTCACCCAATGGAAGACCCACTCCTGCCATGGAATCTGTTCCCTCCCCTGTGTCCCTGGTGCTTCCTTGGCCAGCTGAGCGTGGTGTGAGGGGGGAGGAGGCTCAAAGTGCCCTCAGAGGTGAAGGACATGGTGGTGATGGGCTTGTCCTAAACCCCCAACATCCCCACAGGGACTTGCTGGAGATGATGGAGTGAAGGGAGATGGTGGCAAGCCCGGTCCAGCGGTGAGAACCAGCCCTGCCCCTGCCAACCTTCCCTGGCAAAGAGGTTTGGTGGCATTTTGGGATGGAGCAGCAGGGGCTGGGGCTGTGTCTGTGCCAGCCCAGGTGCCAGCTATGGTTTCTGACTCCTGCCCTGCAGTGGTTTTGTAACTGAGTCATTGTTTCCTTGGGTTCCCCACAGCCAAAGCTCCCTAAAGGAATTTTAGCACAGCAATTAAAACCATTGTGGCCATTGTGCAGGTGACACTTGACTGTCAGAGTCAAGTTTGCTCTTGTTTTCCCCTTTCCCTGGAGCAGATCTCCCTGTGTCCATAAGACTGGGGGCTCCAGGAGCCTCCCAGTGCCCAGGAACATTTGTGCTGCCCCAGGGTGGGTGTTCTGATCATGGTGGTGACACACACAGAGCCACAGGTGTGTTATCAGTGCCCTGAGCTCAGCTGCAGGATAAATCCCATTTGCATCCCAGTTTTTCCATCTTGCAGTGTCGCTCTGTCCAGGCAAGATGTGCCCTTATTGTGGAATCCCAGAATCCCAGGCTGGCTTGGGTTGGAAGGGACCTTAAAGCTCATCCAGTGCCACTCCCTGCTGTGGGCAGGGACACCTTCCACTAGCCCAGGTTGTTCCAAGCCCTGTCCAACCTGGCCTTGGACACTTCCAGGGATGGGGCAGCCACAGCTTCTCTGGGCAACCTGTGCCAGGGCCTCCCCACCCTCACAGGGCAGAATTCCTTCCCAATATCCCATCTAACCCTGCCCTCTGGCAGTTTGAGGCCATTCCTCCTTGTCCTGATCCTCCATGCCCTAAAGCACATTTTAATGAAGCAAATTCCCTTAACTCAGGGGATGTCTTTGCTGGGAGGGGCTGGGGTGTGGAATGAGCTCCAGAGGCAGCTGCTCAGGGTTTGGGTGAGCAGTGCCCTCATTTCTGTGCCCCCCAGGGCTCAGCAGGGGCTCAGGGGCTGGCAGGTGCCCCCGGGCTCCGGGGATACACCGGGCATGAAGGAGCCAGAGGAGTGACGGGCACCAAGGGGAAGCCAGGCCGGCAGGTAACTCCTCCCTGTGCCACTGGGGGCATTCCCTGGCACAGCTCCAGTACTAGAGGGGAGAACAACCCCAGTCCAGCTCCCAGGGCAGGGCAGGTGCTGTGCCCTCTGCCCTCTGCCTTCCCTGATGCCTCTTCTGTCCCCAAATGATCTCAGGGTTCTCTTGGGCCCCCGGGTGAGGCTGGAGCCACAGGGCTGAGTGGCACCGAGGTGAGTTGGCTCCTCTGCTGCCCCATTCCCTGCTCCAGCTTTGCTCCCCAACCAAGGGCTGTTCCCAAACCTGCCCTGGCTTTGTGTGAATAACCTTAGAACTTATTCTTTGGATTTGGGTTGAATTTTGTTTTCCTTCTTAGGGCCTGGTGGGTGCAAAAGGGGAGCCAGGCAAGCCGGGGAAACCAGGACAAATGGTGAGGAGCAGGATGGAGCCTGGCACAGGCAGTGGGATGCTGGGATGTCCTGGCTGTGCTGAGGTCCCACATGGGCAGCATCTCCCCCCACAGCCCCATTTCTGCCCACCTTTCTCCTGTAAGAATCCCAGATGGAAGATTTCAGCTTGGAGCATCCTCCTGGGCTGGCTGGTGGGCAGGGAGGCTGAGAGGGGCATCCCTGGCACAGCATCCTCACAGGGGGCTTTCCTTCTCCTTTGGGATTTTAGGGCTCTCCAGGACAAGCTGGTCCTAAAGGATGGAAAGGTCGCAAAGGAGAAAAGGTACCCCCAAAAATCCTCCTCTGGGGGTGGCTGAGCCTGAGCTGGTCAGTCCAGGATCATGGAGAGAACCCAGAGGGGACCTGGAGGGACCTGTCTCTCCCATCTCTTCTTCCCTCAGGGTGATGTGGGGCAGGAAGGGCAAGGAGGGGTCCCTGGAGAAGTTGGCAGACGGGTAAGTGGCACTGCTGTCCCCAGGGAGGGTGGCAGGAGGCAGGGAGCTTTTTGGGGGAGGTTTTCCAGAGGAGCCCTGGTTTGCTGGGGGGGCTCAAATCCTTGGGGAGGGGCAGTGAAGGGGCCCAGGGGCAGCTGGATTATTTTGGAATTGCTCCTGAGTCTTTGATCTGTTGTTCCCAGGGCAAGAGAGGCAAGATGGGCCACCAGCCCCCACGGGGGCCCCGGGGGCACAAGGTAGGTTGGCTTTGCCAGGGTGAGAGCTGCCCTGGCACCCTGGCACTCTGGGGGTGCTGCCAAGCCAGGGGGGCTCCCACCTGAGCCCCTGGATTAGAAGAGGATGAACCAATGCAGCTGGAGGGCTCTGTGTCCCCCATCACCCCCAGCCCCTTGTGGGGCACTGAGGATCCCCCCACACTCTGGGCACACCAGCCAGGGCCTCTCACTTTTGCATTTCAGGGCTACCCAGGTGCCAAAGGGCTTCAAGGACCCCAAGGCCCCCAGGGACCCTATGTGAGTATCAGCATGGGGGTTTTGGGGGGCTGCTGCTCCCTGTGTGACCCCCGTGGGCACCACTGCGTGACCCAGCTCTGTGGACACCCAAATTACAGACCCACTTAAAACAAGTGAGGTTTTTAGGTGATTCATTCCATCTCCTCTTGCCTTCTCCTCCCAAATTAGCATCCCAGCAGCGTTGTGTGCACTCAGGCAAATCCCAAGATGTGGCTCTGGAGGCCAAATCCTTCCCTTGCAGGGAAGTTTCTGAAGCTGAGCACTTGTGTCCACCTTCCCAGAGAGCTGCTGTGGATGGAGGGACCACCTGTGACCAGCACTGGCCAACAGAAAAACCTCAAATATTTCTTTTCATGACTAGAAATCCTCTTTTCTCCATTTAAAAATAAAAAAATCCCAACGTTGGCAACTTCACCAAAGAAATCTAGGATGTTCTCAGCAAGCCAAGGCACCTGAACTGCATTTTTTAATGGGGTTTGCTGGGGGATCCTCCCATGAGCAAAAATCAAAGGCATGATGAGAAAAACGCCTCCAAGTTTCTAAAGATGAGAAAAATGCCTCAAATTCTCTAAAAATGCCTGAAATGCTTAAAATCCTGGCAGCAGCCTCAGCTGTGGTGAGGTCCCTCCTGGGCAGGGAGCAGCTCAGCCACAGGGTGATGTGGTCCCACATTTCTCTCTTCAGGGCATCCCAGGGCTGAAGGGCATGAAAGGAGACCCTGGACCCAAAGGGCACAAGGTGGGTGACATGTTCTGGCCACAGTGGGAACCTTGGGAAGTGTTTCATTTGCTGGATGGCATCATTTATTCCCCCTCTTGTTGAATCCTGCTGGTTACAACATCCTTCTCTGGGGATTGACCATCATATCCCCGGGTGATGGGAGATGGAACCTTTAGATCTGCTCCCAAACCAGGTCCTTTTCCAGCCTCTCCATCCTCCTGGAGTTGCAAGAGCAGCAACAGTCTTTTAAATCAGTCTTTTAACCCCCTGCTCTCAGCAGTGATGCTGATGCAGCACAAACCTCCTCTGGGCTGTTCCTGGGGAGCTGATGGATCCACCCTCGGCTCTAGGAGCCAAGCACGTCCTCACCATCCCATCCCTCAGCCCCACAGCCATAAATAAGAGTGACAAGCAGTCCCTGGTGCTGGGGAGCTGCTCACATCCTTCAGGAAAATGAAACCCTGGGAATCAATAAAGCTTCAATTCAGCTGGAGCTCAGTGAGAAGCAGCAGAAGCTGAAGGGCAGTGCCTGAAATGTGGGCAGAGAGAAGGCTCTGGCAGCCTGGGCTGGGGTTTGTTCCCTGCTCCACCACCTCTCAGCACATTTCTTTATTTCCTGAAAGTGTTTCCTGGGAAATTCCAAGGTTTTCCTGAAAGATAATTTAGTCTGGGATACAATACTTTCGTTTTGGCAGCTGAGCATCATCCTCCCTCCCCAGCAGTGTGGGGGCAGCTAATTCTGAACCCAAAGAATGAGTGTTTGGGGGTTTGTTTGGGGTAGATTATTTTGCAGAAATTTTGCAGCCAGCACTGGGAAATATTGCATTCCCACAACTGGGAGCTTCCCATTTCCAGCCACTTGCTGGAGGCCAGGAGATGTTCGGCTCTGGGAATTATCCCCAGGCTGGTGCCTCCTGCCAAGCTCAGGCAGCAAACCCTCCATTGCCCATCTCTGATGGGTAACCAGAGCAGGGGCCCCAAAACCCACCCTGCAGGGCAGAGCCCCCCACCCAGGCTGGTGTCCTGGGGGGGTTCTGTCCCTCTCTTTGTCCCCAGAGCTCTCCCTGTCTCTCTTTTAGGGTGAGAAGGGCAGCGTGGGTGACCTGGGCCAGCAAGGGGACGATGGATTCAAGGTGGGAGATGGTTTTTATCTCTTTTCCTTCCTCCCCCTGGTCCCTTGTCACCCTGTGTGACATCCTGCCATGTCTCCTAGGGCAAGCCAGGACCCCATGGAGTCCCTGGAAGGCCGGGAGCCAAGGGAAAACAGGTAAGGGAAGGATGGAGAGGGATGTCAGGGACTAACATGAGTGTTTTGTGTGAATTCCTCATTTTTCCTCACAAAATCTGTGGGGAAGGGATTGAGTTTTGCCCCTTGCAGTGCCCTGACCATGTCTGGTGTCTTTGCAGGGTGACACTGGCCCCCCTGGCCCACGGGGACACCCTGGAATTCCCGGGACACCGGTGAGTCCTTCACCTTCCTGGCAGGTTTGGGTTCACCCCTGGGCCCACAGGGGTTACACTGGGATGAGCCTTTGATCCCACCTCCCTCCAGCTCAGCTGGGCCTTGTCCTTTCCTTCCAGGGCTTGTCTGGACCCAAAGTAAGTAGTGGGGAAGCGCCTGGAGCCGGGATCAGCCCTGTCACAGGGCACCCTCCCCTCCTTCCTGCTCCCTGGGGTGCAGGGGGCCCTGTGGGGACCCTGGGGTGCAGCTCAGCACAGCAGCATCTCCAGCCCTTGCTTTCCTTCCCCCTTCCACCTCATCCTTTGGCAGGGGCTGAGGGGGTTCCCGGGACTGCCAGGCCCCAGGGGCACACCGGGAGTGCCGGTAAGTGGAGCCTCTGTCACCAAAACTTGTGTCCCTTGCTGCCCCAAATCTGGCAGCGAGGTCCTGCCATGCCATGCCACCCTGCTGGCAGTGTCAGAGGAGCTGCCAGCGTGATGGGCAGCAGACAATGTCACCAGCACTGTCACTGTCACCCAGGGTCTCGCCGGCCCCCCTGGTCCCAGCGGACCCGCACTGGTGCTGTCCCAGGAGGAGCTGCAGGTGAGGGACTTCCCAGCCCCTTTTGGTGCCACCTGGGGAGGGAAGGGGCTGGCAGGGATGTTGTCCCACGTCCTGCTGCTTCTGAGGGTCCCCTGTGCACAAGGACCAAGCAGATGTTGTTAATCCCTCTCCCACCACACTTGTGCTTGTCCCCTGCATGTCCCATCCCTTCCCTCAGCACCTGAGGATACTCCTGGCCAAACTGAGAGAGGGGGACTAAGATCACCTTGGATATGTCCCCCTCTTTTAGCACCTCATTTATTCCTCCAACCACCTGAACTACACTGCAGTCTGGGCTCTGCTGGACACCCTGAACCAGGAGCTCCAAGCCCTCGTTGAGCATCCCAATGGCACCAAAAGCAACCCAGCAACCACCTGCAAGGAGCTGCTGCTGGCACATCCCAGCCTGCCTGATGGTACCAGGGGGCATGTGGGGTGCCCACCATTGGCTCTGAGTCTGTCCAGCTCTCCAGGGCCTGTGCAGGGACAGGGATTGAGAGGGAATAAGGATTTGGGGGATGAGGCCAGTTGGATTTCAAGGGCATCCCTGGAGCAAGGGGCTGGCAGCCAGGCTGGATGGAGGTGGCAGCTGGGGATGTGCCACCAGGTGGGGTGGGTGGCATTGTGTGGGACCCTCCCTGTGCCAAAACCTGGGTGCCAGGAGCTCCCCTCTGCCTCCCTGCAGGGCAGTACTACATCGACCCCAACCAGGGCAGCCCCCAGGACGCACTGATGGCCTTCTGCAACTTCACAGCAGGGGGGGAGACCTGCATAGCCCCCGTCCACAACCAGGTATGGGGTGGCTTTGGTGGGGCAGCCTCAGCCCCCTGTTACCCCTCGGGGTGGGTGAGGATGAGGGTTGGTGGGGCTGGAGAGAGATTGTGTGTCCAGTCCCTTGTGGTGGTGTCCAATTCCTCACCACGGTGGAGAAGTTTGGGGGGAGGATTCTTGTCATGGCGTGTGCCCAGGATGAAGGGACAGGGCACATATGTGGGTTGTCTGCTGGCTCCTTGTCCTGGCAGTGCCACTGTCACCTGCTGGGACAGCATGGCACAGCCCCTGCTCCCCACAGGTCCCCATCAAGGCTTGGCTGAGCACCTACACCTCCGAGGACACCTTTGAGTGGTTCAGCACCCTGCCCGGGGGCTTCCTGGTGAGTGCCCAGCTGGAACAGCCCAGGGCACACAGAGCCCTTCTCGTGGGGTCAGGGCTGTCCTGGTGCCCATCCCGCTGTGCTGGGCAGCACCCAGGTCACCCTGGCCGGGCACAGTGGGATGTGACACCTCCTCCTGCAAGGAACTCGGAAGCAGCGCTTCAGCAGCTGAATCCTGCCCGGTTTGGGACGGGGAAGAGCAGAGCCCACTCCAAGCAGCCCCCACTGCCCGGTTTTCTCTCCCGTTGTCCCTGCAGCTGGAATACAGGGGGGCCAGCCCGGTGCAGCTCCGTTTCCTGCGGCTGCACAGCAGCCTGGCCACGCAGAAGGTGTCCTACTCCTGCAGACCGGCCCCCGAGCGCGGCCACCCCCAGCCCGACAAGGAAATCCGCTTCCTGGCCGACTCCCGGGAGCAGAGCTATGCAGCCAGCCTGCAGGGCTGCCTGGTAAGCCCGGCCCTGGCACACCTTGGCTGCGCCTGGAAGAGCCCCTCGGAGCGTCTTTGCACCGCCGAAGTTTGGGATAGAGCTGGTGGATGAGGCTTCCCCCGGTGGGATGGGCATGGAGAGCATCCCTGGGGCCAAGGAGCTGCCATGACTTCTGGGAGCGGGCTGGGATGTGGCAGGGGTTGAAGTGGACACGGGGGAGGTCACTCCCTGGAAAAGCCAGGAAGGGTTGGGGATGGAGACTTTCCATCCACCGGGATGTCAAGGAGCCAGCAAGGGGACAGCAGCTGCTCTGAGAGAGTCCTTGAGGAGTTTGTTGTCACTCAGGTGCCCCTTTGTGCTCCTTTCAGCTGGACAACGAGTCCTCCATCACCGACACCATCTTCCAGTTCAGCACGGAGGAGCTCTCGCTGCTGCCCCTGCGGGACCTGGCGGTGTTTCACAACGGCGACGCCTCGCACCAGTTTGGTTTCACAGTCGGACCAGTTTGCTTCAGCTGAAACTGGTGCCACCCAAACCGAGCCAGCCGGTCCCCTCCCCGCCCGAGAGCCATCCTGCGGGGGCTGGGGGTGGCACGGGGCTGCCGCCCCCTCCCCGGAGCTGCGGGTTCTCTCCGAGATCCGTGTTTGTAGCTGCATTACACCACGGACCACACTGCCTTCTGGAGTAGAAGAATATTGTTTACAGACGTCGTTTCTCTATAAATTATATATATATATTATATATGTATATATTATAGATGAGCAGGTGCTGATTTAATGACTGCTTGGGGGAGGTTTGTATAATTATAAGCACTGGGAACTGTCTGCTTGAAGGAAAAAGAAAGACAAGGAGCAAAACTACAGCCAGCTTGGGAGGAGGGGCAGGAAAGGGGCTTTTCTTTGCCAGGGTCACTTGGAGCCTCATTTCCCCAGGGCCTGTCTGAGAAGCCCAGTCAGTCTGGGAGAGCACAGTGTGGTGCTGCCAGTGGCTGCTCCAGCCCAGCCAGACAGCAGGGGCTGCAAAGGGGGGAAAACCACACATCCCCCCAAATCTTGCCTCTGTTTTGGGTCTGCAGCTCCCAGGGAGGACCCTTTAGTCCCTTTAGGACTCCCTTTAAATCAATCAGGAGTGATTTAAGCAATGCCAGCTCTTGTGTGTGGCTGTGCTGCTCTTTGCTACCTCCATCCCTGGTGTAGCATCTTTTTGGGGATGCAGGAGCACTCCCTGCTGTGCCACCACCTTACTGGCCAAGAGGGATATGGGGTGACCACTTCCAACCACTTCTAGGCAGGGACTGAGCACCTTGAAAAGGGGTTTTCCACTGTGGCATTGAATTTCTGCTCCCTGCATGGATTTCTAACATGCTGAGTGTGGGGCACTGCCCGTGGGGCTTTGTCCCCCCTGGAGCTGCTCCCACCCCTGAAAGAACCCCCTGGCACTGATCCCTCACCTGCAGCCAGCCATGGGGACACAGAGTCCCCTCTCCCTGCCATGGAGAGACTCCCACACGGAGCTGAAAGAGGAAGAGGAGCTGGTTGTGCCCGGGGGGTGGGCACTGCCTGTGGTAGAGGTCAGGCTGGCACTTCTCTGGATGTTGCAGACAGACCTTGTGCAGCCGATTATGAAAGGAAAATTCAATCCCATCTCCAGGGACACTTTAGATCCTGGGCAGAGAATGGCAACCAGCAGAACACAGCAAAGAACACTAATTTTCTTTTTTTTTTTAATTTTTATATTTTTTGCACAAATTGCTAATTTTTGCAGCATTTTCCACTGTGATTTGCACATGCACAGTCCCCACCTCACCAGCCACGCAAGCCACAACCCACAGCTGTGGCTGCTGAAAAATTTGTCCATTTTCAATGGAAACTTTTGAAATATTCTGAAGAGAAGTAGTGTATTTGTAGGTTTATCCAGTGTTTTTTCTTACTTCAAGCAGCAAACCCACCCTGAATAATGCCAGTTCCACCTATGAGGAAAAACTCACTCACTACCTAAAGCAGTGTTTTGTCTGCAACCCTGTATTTCCTCCCTTCCCCCAGCGAGATACACCCTGGCAGGCACTGGGTACCTTTGTGGGCACCAGCACCTGCTGGCACTTGGGCAAAGTGAGGCAGGGGCAGCTCAGCACTCCCTGTTCCCTCGATAAAGCCACAGCTGCAGGGGAAGTTTGGTCTTCCCCTTGGTCTTTCCTGCCTATCTCTGGGGGAAAAATCCCACAGAATCCCAGAGTTGTTTGGCCTGGAAAAGACTTTAAAGAGCTTCTCATTCCATGGGCAGGGACCCCTTCCCCCAGCCCAGGTTGCTCCAAGCCCCGTCCAACCTGGCCTTGGACACTTCCAGGGATCCAGGGGCAGCCACAGCTTCTCTGGGCAACCTGTGCCAGGGCCTCCCCACCCTCCCAGGGCAGAATTCCTTCCCAATATCCCATCTATCCTGCCCTCTGGCAGTGGGAAGCCATTCCCTGTGTTTCCAGGCACTGGAAACTTTGAGTTTTCCCTGGAAAATTCTCCTCTCCGGGATGAACCGCCCCAAAATCCCTTGGCGAGTCCGAACCCGGGGTGGCAGCCGGACGGGTCGGGTGGGGGGGAACAAGGAGAAAAACAGGATCTGGGAACGGAGCCGGGAGGGAAGGGGAAGCGAAAGAGCAATGAGGAGGGGTGAGGACCGGTTTTGGCAGGGGATGCTGAGCACCCCCCACCCTCCCCGGGGAGNTCCAGGCACTGGAAACTTTGAGTTTTCCCTGGAAAATTCTCCTCTCCGGGATGAACCGCCCCAAAATCCCTTGGCGAGTCCGAACCTGGGGTGGCAGCCGGACGGGTCAGGGGGGGGGAACAAGGAGAAAAACAGGATCTGGGAACGGAGCCGGGAGGGAAGGGGAAGCGAAAGAGGAATGAGGAGGGGTGAGGACCCGTTTTGGCAGGGGATGCTGAGCAGCCCCCCTCCCCCGGGGGGTGCGGGGGTNTGCGGGGGGTCCCGCCCCGCTCCGCCCCACGCGCGCTCCCGCCGCACTACAGCTCCCGGGGAGCCCCGCGCGCGCGTCACAGGCAGCGACAGCGACAGCGACACAGAGACACAGAGACAGACACAGCGATAGAGACACAGCGACACAGAGACACAGAGACACAGAGACAGAGACAGCCCCGAGACAGCCCCGGCTGGCCCGGCACGGGGGCCCGCACCGCCGCCATGCAGGTGAGCCCGGGGAGGGGGCACGGCGAGCAGCGCCGAGGGTGCCGGCAATCCCCCCTGGAAACCTTCCTGACACCTTGGAAATCCCCCCGTTGCAGCCCCTTGAATCGCCCCGAAACCTTCCTGCGGGCTGAGGCACCGCCGGCGGCCCCGGTGCCCCCTCAGCCCCGGTGCCCCCTCGGCCCCGGTGCCCCCTCGGCCCCTGCACCCGGCGGGGCTCCGCAGAGCTGTGCACAGAATGGGGGTGTCTGTCAGGCCGTCTGTCTGTCGGTCTGTCTGCTCCTCGCACCCCCGTGCCACCACGTCCCCACCCGAAGGCTCCCCCGTGCCCCCCTCCTCCATGTCCCCCTCCCCCGTGTCCCTCTCCCTCGNCCAGGCTGGATGGACCTTGGAGCAACCAGGGCTAGTGCAAGGTGTCCCTGCCCGTGGCTTTAAAGTCCTGGATGAGGATGAGCTTTAAGGTCCCTTCCAACCCAAACTGTTTAGTGATTCTGTTTGGTGTTTAAGGCTCCCAGATCCCCCCCCAGTTTCCTGGCAGCAGCATCCCTGCGAGGCCTGGAGGGTGTCTGACACCATCCCTGAGGAGAATCCGAGTTTGGGGAGCCCTCCCCAGGCCCCAGCAGCAGCATTCCTGGCTGGGCTGATGTGCTGTTTAGCAGAGCAGGGGTCAGGTGCTGCAGGGAGGCAGGTTTGTCCCGATGTGCAGGACCAGGTGTCCCGGTCGGACTGGAGCAGCAGGTCAGGATGCAGCTTGACACTGCTCCATGCAGGCACCGCTGGTTTTTCTCAGGATAACCCCAAAAGTGCAGTGGATTCAGCCACTAAATGCATACGAGCAGAGGCAGCACAGGGTGTTTTCCAGCAGCTGTTTCCTTGTGAAATTCCTGCGAGGTGCGGAGGAGGGACTGGGCGCAGCCTCACCTGGGCGACTGCTCAACCCCTGCTGCGTGGGCAGGTGGGTGAGGACAGGAGCTCATCCCTCCATCCAGCATCCCTGGGCCTGTCACGTTGCCCTGGCAGTGATGACTCTTCCCTCTTGGAAACAATGCAGGGATTTTTAGGACTTGCCCCCTGGACCTTTGCCCACCACACCTCACCCAGCCATGTGCCACCTCTGGCATCTGATCCAGGAGACATCCCACTGGAACATCTCTGTAGGAGAGGAGTGAGGGGCTGTTGGCCCAAGGAGCAGCATTTTGGCCCATGCTGGGCACCCAAAGCACGTGGCTTCACCCCAGGCTGGGAGACCTGGTGCAGCAAAGTGGCCCTTCTGGATCTTTGGAAGAGGCTGCCCAGGGAAGTGGTGGAATCACCAACCCTGGAAGTGTTCAAAATACAGAGATGTGGTTTAGTGGTGGGTTTGGCAGTGCTGAGTGTTTGGACTTGAAGATCTGGGAGGGCTTTTCCAACCTTGATTGCTCTATGATTCTGTTCTCTTGTCCCTAAAACAGTCACTTCCTCCTTTCGCCACTCTGCAGACCTGTGGGTGAAGGAGAAATAGCTTCATTTAAAGGCTAATTACCATTAATCCATAGCCAAGGGAAGCTTAAAAGGGTGAACCAGTTACATGTGCTAATGTGCTCTGGGTAGAGAGAGGCTGAAGGGTGTAATTAGAGCCAGTCTCTAATGACTCTTGGTTATTGGAGGGTATTTCTGTCCCGGGCCAGGCCAGTCAGTCACATCTGCTGGTGTCAGTAATGGTGGGGACACTGCCAAAGCCACAGCAGTGAGGTACAGGAGCTCCACAAACACTTCCTAGAGAGCTTCACCAAAGGGAGGAGAAAGAATCCAACAAAATTCCACTTTTTGTGGTAAAATGAGCAAGACAGGAAGCTGAACATGAGCCAGGGGTGCCCAGGTGGCCAAGAGGGCCAATGGATCCTGGGCTGGCTCCGGAACAGGGTGGCAGCAGCAGCAGGGAGGTGATTGTGCCCCTGTGCTGGGCACTGCTGAGGCCACCCCTGGAGTGCTGTGCCCAGTTGTGGCCNAGCGGAGGGGGCGGGGGGGGCTCAGCCTGGAGGGGAGGAGGCTCAGGGGAGCCCTTCTCCCTCTCTGCAACCCCCTGACAGGAGGGGGGAGCCGGGGGGGGTCGGGCTCTGCTGCCAGGAACCAGCAGTGGGACAAGAGGGCACAGCCTTGAGCTGCCCCAGGGCAGGTTTAGGGTGGCCATTGGGAAGAAGTTGTTTGCAGAGAGAGGGATCAGCCCTTGGAATGGGCTGCCCAGGGAGGGGGTGGAGTCCCCGTCCCTGGAGGTGTTTGAGCAGAGCCTGGATGTGGCACCAGTGCCCTGGGCTGGGTGACAAGGTGGGGTTGGGTCTCAAGGATCTGAGATCTCGAGCATCTCAGAGGTCTTTCCCAACCCAGTTGATTCTGGGATTCTGGGCTTCTCTGACTTGGCAGCTGGGTATGAGCTCTGCAGCTGGGTTTGTTATACAAGAGCAGTTCTTGTTCCTCCTGTTTCAGCCTGATGAAGGAGATGGGGGTGGTGCCTTTGTAGTTCCTGGCAGCCCCAGTTTGGACAGACAGACAATTCTCCTCTGCCAGGGAGACAAAATTTTGGTAGTCACAATGGCTCTGGGTGCCTTGGTGATTGAGATTCTGGGTGTCCCAGCAATGCAAGAGGTTTCTCTGTCCTGGGAGGGTTCTCATCAGGCTGTGGGTGGTGTCCACCAGCCTCCACCTGTCCCCCACAGACCTTCCCTTCTCACATCTGGGCTGGTGGAGTGCTGGACTGGTCTCTCTTTGCCACAGGGCTAAACTGGCTTTTTCTCACAGCCCAGATACCCACAGGAGCTGCTGCTGGAGGGGACAACTCTCCTGCTGGAGGTCAGGGGAAGAGTTTACTCCAGTCAGAGTGACTGGGATTGTCAGTGCAAGTTCCTCTTTCTTCAGGAATTGGGGAAAAAAGATTGCACCATGTGGTAAAACCCCAGATGAGCATCAGCTGAGCCCTCTGGGGTTGTGGCTGAGTGGATCCCGAGGGGTTCCTCATGCTGCCCTTTCCTTGGTCTCTTTTCCAGATGACCTTCTATTTCTCGGACACGGTAGTGCTGCTCTTTGACTTCTGGAATGTCCACAGCCCCACAGGTAGGCCCTGGGACACCCATCCATCCATCCATCCATCCATCCATCCATCCATCCACCCATCCATCCATCCATCTCTGCCCAGGGAAGTGATGGGCTGGGAGAGGGGACAGCAGCCCCTCTCAGCCTGCCAACCCTCCCAGGTCACTCAGTGACGGCTCAGCTTCCCAGTTCCTTTTACACTCTTTTTTTCCCTCATTACATTTTTCTCCCAGCATCATGTTGTAACTCCCACTTTTTTGTGGAGTCGAGGCAAAGTTGCGTATTTTTTTCACAGCAACCCCCTCCAAAAAATCCTCCCTAGGAATTTCAAGGTGGGGGGATTGGGTTAAATAAATTCTCCACCACTTCACAAACCTGCTGCCCAATGCTGACATCAGGAGCCCTCTCCCTCAGCCCGTGGATAAGGATCCCATGGATCCCAAGCATGCTGGGATCCCCCCCAGCCCCAGCAGCCCCTCCCTGGTGATGGGCAGCATTGGGGTGTCTCTCCTGCAGTACCACAAAGCCAGCCTGGGTGCCATGAGCCCAATCTGGGTGTGTGAGCCCAACCTGGGTGCCATGAGCCCAGCTTGGGTGCTGTGAGCCCAACCTGGGTGCTGTGAGCCCAACCTGGGTGCCATGAGCCCAGCTTGGGTGCCATGAGCCCTGTGCTGCAGGGATGGTGCTGTCTGTGNCTTGAGCCCAGCTTGTGTGTGTGAGCCCAACCTGGGTGCCATGAGCCCAGTCTGGGTGCTGTGAGCCCACCCTGGGTGCTGTGAGCCCACCCTGGGTGCTGTGAGCCCACCCTGGGTGCTGTGAGCCCACCCTGGGTGCTGTGAGCCCACCCTGGGTGCTGTGAGCCCACCCTGGGTGCTGTGAGCCCACCCTGGGTGCTGTGAGCCCACCCTGGGTGCTGTGAGCCCACCCTGGGTGCTGTGAGCCCACCCTGGGTGCTGTGAGCCCACCCTGGGTGCTGTGAGCCCACCCTGGGTGCTGTGAGCCCACCCTGGGTGCTGTGAGCCCACCCTGGGTGCTGTGAGCCCACCCTGGGTGCTGTGAGCCCACCCTGTGTGCTGTGAGCCCAGCCTGGGTGCTGTGAGCCCAGCTTGGGTGCCATGAGCCCTGTGCTGCAGGGATGGTGCTGTCTGTGCTGGTGGTGCTGCTGCTGTCTGTGCTCTACGAGGCCCTGAAGATGGGCAAGGCCCTGCTGCTGCGGCGGGCGCTGCTGGCACTGCCCCGCAGCCTCAGCCAGGAGGCCCTGACGGACTCACAGGAGGGGGACACCGACCCTGCGCAGGGCAGGTACCTCAGAGACCCCCCTTTGCACCCTGTGGTGGGCAGTGGGGGGCTCAGGGAGGTGTCTGTGCCCCCTTGGCCAGCGCAGGAGGGGAGAAGGGCTGTAAGGAGGCAGCTGAGGAGTTCCAGGGAACTGCTCCTCCCCAGGAAAGGGGTGTGTGGGTACAGCCTGGGGAGGTGGCTCCAGGGGCATCCCAGTCCCTCCAGGTGCTCTGGGAGATGTCCAGGGTGGTGTCTAAAGGCTCAGTTTTCCCCCAACAGCCATTGTGGGTGCAGGAGGGTCTTCATGGTTCGGGGATGGGCACAAACAGGAGATTCCCAGCAATTCTTTCCTTTGGAGCCAAGCCCTGGGTTCTCCCTCTCATGTTTAATCCCTGAGGCTGCTCTTACTGCCAACCTCTTAATAACGGCCTCCCCTGTTTTAATAACATTCTACTTAATAACATCCTATTTTTCTTAATAAAATCCCCTTTGGAGCAGGATTTCCCCCTGGGATGCTGTTTGCAGCCCCCATCCCTCTCCCTGCCCCCCAAGCCCACCCCTGGCTGCTCCAGGCTGCTGGCAGTGGGGGGAATGTGGGCTGTCCCAGCCCCTCAGTGCTGGGGTTTCCCATCTTGTCCCGCAGGTGGTTCCGGTACCACGTTGGGCAGACGCTGTTCCACGTGGTGCAGGTGGTGCTGGGCTACATGGTGATGTTGGCAGTGATGTCCTACAACGCCTGGATCTTCCTGGGGGCCGTGGCGGGCTCCACGCTGGGTTATTTCGTGGTGTATCCTCTGCTCGGCCGGGGTTAGACCCTCCCTGGGGTGGTGGGACACGTGCCCCCACCTCCTGCTCGTCTGTCTGGAGTAGCTGCTGTCACTTCTGCTGGCTCTGTCCGTGTCCCCTGTGCTGGGTGGGACACAGAGCCCCAGGGACTCGCTGTGGGGCTCCCGGTGCTGGCCCCGCTGGGGTGGGGCAGTGCTGGGGACAGGGAGCCCCTCAGCCAGCACTGCCACGCTGGTGGCTGTCCCCTGGCTCTCAGGGAGCTCTGGGCAGGTGCTGACAGTGAGGGAGTGCTGGGCATTCCCTTCCCCTCCCCACTTTTCAAGGAGGTTCATCCTGGCTGGAACGGGAATGGTCCAGTGACTTGCTGGGGACAGGGCCCCCTGCCCCAGAGCTGCCCTGCACCAAGCCCCTCTTCACACAGTGCCTTCTGTGGGGGGTCCTGCTGCCCCCCACCCACCCCCCTCCTGCCAGTGCTTCAGGGATGGGGTTGGAGCAGCCCCCGAGCCAGGGGGAAGCTCCAGGTGCCTCTTGCTGCTTCCTCAGGACACCCCTTTTAATAAAATCGTCTCAGTCACTCTGCTCCTGGTTTGTGTCACTGCTGGGTGGTCTCAGGATGTGACACCCCCTGGTCACAGTAGGAATGGGGATCCCCAGCCCTACTCCCTGGGAGGGAGGTTCAGGAATAAGCACAGCCTCCTCTGGCTTTAAATAAAGCTTTTCCATTTTATTAATTATTATAAGCATATCTTTAAACATTTGTATAACTTTCTTAATAAAATATCCTGGAAGAGACAGATTTTAAGTTCCCAAAGCAAGGCACTTTTTTGGGGCCCCCCCCCCCATCGTGGGTTAGGCTGGGCACCCCTCCCTGTGGGGCAGAAAGTGGCCCCGAAAGCACAGGTGGGTGTCGGGTTCTGGGCCCTGCTCGGTGCACACACGTGCACGTGTCTCACCCCTCCAAGTCCTGCAGATCCCCACCAGCCCCACCAGGGCTTTTGGCATCGCTGGGGGGGGCTGCAGCAGTCCCACCCCCTCCCCATGGTGGGCAGGGCTGCTGGGGGGGGTCAGCAAACCTCTGCTCTTTGCTCCATCATCACTGCAGGTGCCCAAACCTGCACAGCCTGAGAGCTGGAGAGATGATCCGAGCACGGAACCAGGGAGGGCAGGGGCTGGGATCCCTCCACTGCACAGTGAGCTGAGCCTGGACACAGCCCAGGCCTGCCAGGCACAGCTGGGGACACGGTGTGAGTGCCACCCTCCCCCAGACATGTCCCTCTGAACTGAAATAGCTGCTAGAAGACCCTGGGGGGAGGGTGAGCTGTGAGCCCGGCTTGGGTGCCATAAGCCCAGCCTCGGTACCACAAACCCAGCCTGGGTGCTGTGAGCCCAGCTTGGGTGCCATTAGTCAAGCTTGGGTACCCCAAGCCCAGCCTGGGTGCTGTGAGCCCAGCCTGGGTGTTGTGAGCCCAGCCTGGGTGCTGTAAGCCCAGCCTGGGTGCTGTGAGCCCAGCCTGGGTGCTGTGAGCCCAGCCTGGGTGCTGTAAGCCCAGCCTGGACAACATGAACCCAGCCCAGGGAACACAAGCCCAGCCCGGGTGCCATAAGCCCATGGTTGCCCCAGCTCTCCCCCCCTCAGCAGCTCTTCACGGCTGTGTCCCTGCCGTGCCCCTGCTTGTCATCACGTTTTCCATGATTCCCTGCAGCCCCCAGTCCCACTGGCACTCCCGGAGCCGGCCGGGTGGGGGGTTGGTGAGCAAGATCCCAGGAAACCCCTCGGATTGGGGCAGGGGATGACCCCGGGACAGCCAGGAGCATCCCACACCCCACCCCAAGTGGGGATTAGTGCCAGTCCCCCCCAGCAGCCCCAGGCACTTGTGCTGGGGGGCAGATAAAGCATCTCTTCAGTAAAGCATCTCTTCAGTAGAAAAGGAAATAAGGCAGAAGAAGGACAGAGCAGAGTGCAGGGGGTGCCCTGTGCCAGGCTGGGGCCACCCCTAGTCAGACCCAGTGGCTGTGGCCAGCCCCCCACCACGGCAGCGGGGACCCCCGGCAAGGCAGCAAGGTCTCGGTGTTCCCATCCCCTCCCTCTCCCGCGGCGCCGCTCTCCACCCCCGGCAGGGCTCCTATTCCCCCTCCCCAACCCCCAGCGTCCCCGGGGCCAGTCCACAGCAGGGGGGGCTGGGCTAGAACTCAGTCTGCACCCCCTCACCGCTCTCTGTGGTGCCCCTGGGCTGCGGGGGGCCCGGAGGGGTCACATCCTCGCCCATCTCCGGGTCGCTGGGCTGGTGACGCGCTGTCACCTGGGCAGGTGATGATGCTGGTGTGACATGGGGCACCTCTGCTGGGACATCAGCCTGGCCCTCAGGGGATGCTGGGGCAGCGTGCTGCAGGCTGGGCTCTGCTGGGACACTGGCTCCAGGTGATGCCAGCACGGGTGATCTTGGTGTGGCATGTGGCACCTCAGCCCCTGAGGGGACATCGGCTCCGGGCACCGGTGATGCCAGCAAGGATGATCTTGGCATGGCCTGTGGCACAGCAGCCCCTGATGGGATCTCAGCTCCAGGGACAGGAGATGCTGGTGCAGGACATTCCCCAGCCCCTGATGGGATCTCAGCTCCAGGCACAGGAGATGCTGGTGCAGGACGTTGTTCCCCAGGCCCTGATGGGATCTCAGCTCTAGGGACAGGAGATGCTGGTGCAGGCACAGGAGATGCTGGTGCAGGATGTTTTTCCCTGGCCCCTGATGGGATCTCAGCTCCAGGCACAGGAGATGCTGGTGCAGGACGTTGTTCCCCAGGCCCTGATGGGATCTCAGCTCTAGGGACAGGAGATGGTGGTGCAGGATGTTGTTCCCTGGCCCCTGACAGGATCTCAGCTCCAGGCACAGGAGATGCTGGTGCAGGACGTTGCCCCCCAGCCCCTGGTGGGCCCTCAGCTGTGGGCACAGGCGGTGCTGGTGCAACACGTCTCATCCCAGCCCCAGACGGGGCCTCAGCTCCAGGCGATGCCGGTGTGGGGCAGTGCACCCCATCCCCTCCACTGGCAGGACCTCGGGGGGTGACATCCCCTGGCACAGACCCTGCCACCCCCTCCTCGCTGGCACCGCTCTCCCGCGCGGTGTCGGTGCCGTTCGTCAGCTGCTCCTCCTCCTGCCCGGCGCCGTGCCCGAGGCTCTCCTGTGCCAGCGCCTCCCGGATCCCCTTCACCCCATCGGGGGAGCTGGGGGACACTCCGGGATCCTGCAGCTCCTGCGGCTGCGGGGAGCCCATCTCATAGGGCAGGGCCCCCTCGTCGTCCTGGATCACCGACACCACCTGCTTGGCCCTGCGGCGCCTGTCGCTCTGCCCGGCCGGCTCGGGCTCGGGCTGCCCCGGGTACTCCTCGCCCCAGTCGATGGGGATGCCCTCGCCCAGCAGGTGCAGGTTGGGGTCGCTGTTGTGCATGACCATGCTGTCCCGGTACAGGTTGTGCTTCCGCTGCACCGCCGCCTCCTTCACAGCTGGGGGGGATAAAGGGGGGAGGTCACAGGGGGGATGTGGGCACCGGCAAGGCTGGGGCACCTCTGGCAGTTCTCCCCGTGGGGACAGGGAGTGGGCTTTGGAGCTGGGCAGGGGGTTTCAGTGTCTCACCCACTGGCAACGTGTGGGAAAGCTGCTGCTTAGGCAGCCCCCAGCATCCTGTACACGGTCACCCCTCCTTGTACAGCCCCCAGCATCCTGTACAGGGTCAACCCTCCTTGTACAGCCCTCAGGACCCTGTACAGGGTCACCCCTCCTTGTACAGGGTCACCCCTCCTTGTACAGCCCCCAGCACCCTGCATAGGACACCCCTTCCCCATACAGCCCCCAGGACCCTGCACAGGGTCACCCCTCCTTGTACAGGGTCACTTCTCCTTTTACAGCCTCCAGCACTGGGTTTCCCCCTTATAAAGCCCCCAACACCCAGCACAGGGTCGCCCCCTCTTCATACAGCTCCCAGCACCCTGTTTGGGGTCTACCCCTTCCTGTACAGCACCCAGCACAGGGTCACCCCCTCCTCATACAGCCCCCAGCAGGGTGCCCCCCTCCTCACACCCCCTACCTTGCATGATGTCTTTCATGACTGACTGCAGCACCACCTCCTCGTAGGTGTTCTCCACCAGGATGAAGCTGGCAAAGTCCTCAAAGATCAGCTCCTGAAACTTGGCCAATTCCTGCCGGGAGAGCAGGCGGCTCAGCCCCGGTGGCAGGGACACTCCAGCCCCTCTGCAGGGGGAGGTGGTCCCTCCCCACACCCCAGACTTTCCCCTCTTACCCCCTTGCAGGTGGGTGCCAGCTTCTTCAGCAGGAAGGGGATGGTGATCTGCAGCAGGGCCTCCCTGAAGAACTTCTTCCTCACCGTGCTGCTGTCGTAGTCAAATTTCTGCAGGGCAGTGAGAGGGTGCCCCAGGTCACAGGGGGCTGAGGGCTGGCAGCCCCCTGACCTCAGGGACTAAACTCCTAAGGCTTGCCTTCCCACCCCATTTGTAGAGGCGTGAACAGACTCCTCTGCCCTCACATCCCTCTTTCCAGCTGCTTCCTGGGGTGCCTGAGCCTGGGGAGAAGCCAACTCCTCCATGGCTGGCTGAAGGAAGGTTTGGGGGCCAGTCTGAACCCTGGGTGGCTCTTCCAGTGACAGGGACCTGGCTCCTCCAGGTGATTTCCCCCTCACCTGCCCCATGAAAACCTCACTATAGAGAAGCATTTCCCCAGAAGACTTTGGTTGAAGGAGATGACCTCACTCCTGGCATCTTCCCTGGCCCTGGAACAAGGCCACTGAAGGCCCCCAAAGGCCTCACCTTGAGCACCCTCTCGAGGATGCGCTGGATGGACTTGCACAGGTCGTCCTTGCCCTGCAGCTTCCCCAGCTCCTGGTGCAGCAGCGTCTCGAAGGTGTGCACAGCATCATCCATTTGCTGGGAGCAGAGCAATGGGGTCAGCACTGGGAGGCCCAAACCTGGAAGCTGCCCACCCTCGGGATTGATCCATCACCCAGCCCAGAGGGACACGGGAGGACCCCAGTGCCCATCCCACCTGTCTCATGTGGATCTGGGCCCTCTGCTTGAAGACAGATGTGCTGGAGACATCGAATCGCTGCTGGAGACCCTCCAGTTTCAGCTGGTCCATCTTCTCATAGCATGACTGCATCTTCACAGGGTGGAAGGCCAGGTGGGACAGCTTCTCCATGTACTGGGGACAAAGCCAGGCTCAGCAGGGACAGCCTCTCCACGTACTCATGGGCAAAAATTCCCACGTATTTTCCCAGCCTGGGGTCCCCACATTGGGGAGGGCAGCAGGAGTGGCCCTGTCACCTCTAAGCCCACGAGCCAGCACGGACCACTGCCAGGTCTCACCTCTGCCAGCTTCTCCAGGCCACCCTCGTTGATGACGTTCATGTTCATGTCCGTCACCTCCTTGAAGAACACCTCCCTCACCTCAGCAAAGCCCTGGCTCGTGGGGGTCATCAGGGCCTCCAGGATGGAGGAGATGTAGGGCTGGACGTGGTTTCTGACACAGACCTCTGCTTTGGGCAGCACGAAGGCTGGAGAGGGCAGGGAGAAGCTCGGTGAGGCTCCTCTCTGCCCTTCCAGCTCCTCACACCGCGTCCTAAACCCACCACGGGGAGAAGGACCCAGAAGGCTCCCACTTGCAGCACAACCCTTCTTGCAGAGGGCCCCTGGTCTGTACTGAGCCCATTCCTACCACGCTTCAAGGGGTGACTTCCCACCTTGTCCCCACCTCCTGGGACAATGCCAATGAGGGACATGCACCCCGAAACTACGGCTGGTGCCACCTCCCCAGGGTTCCAAGGGCTGCACCCCAGGAACGGCCACGCCTCGGTAGGGCGGGGGGGATGCCACCCCAGGAGCTGGCTGTGGACACATCCACACACATCCCTGCGGGGCTGCACCTCGGATCTTGCTGGCCAGGTGCTCCTTGGAGGTGATGATCTGGTCCATGTCGGTGCGGATGGTGCTCTGCAGCTGGGGCCGCTCCTGCTCACAGCGCGCCACGGCAGCGTCGTACTGGGCCTGGGTCTGCTCATAGACCATCCTGTACACGGCGTCTGAGATCTGGGGGGGACAGGGACAGCTGGGCTGCTCACCTGCCACCCCCTCCCTGCCTCCAGCTGCGCCCCCAGCCATCCCCTGCAGGACCTGCCGAGCCTCTCCACCTGCCCTGCCAGGACCCTTCCTCGCAGCCTGGCAGTGGGTGCCACCCAGGGACCCCCCAGCTGGGTGAGATGAAGCTCCTGCGGTGCAGAAGTTGCTTCTAAGTGGTGCTGGAGGGGCACAGAGCTGAGCCTCCAGCAGACAACCTGCCCCAGGCAGGTCTGGGGGGCTGCTGGCCAGGGATGCTGAAGGTCTGGGGGTGCTGAAGGTCTGGGGGGCTGCAGGGCTGGGGATGATGCATCTCTGTGGGGGGTGCAGAGACAGGGGTGATGGTGGTCTGGGGATGCTGGTGGTCCAGAAATACTGGTGGTCCCCGAAGAAGAGCCCCTGACCCCATTTGAAAGCTGTGCCCTGTCTGCTCAGCCTGCCTGGGCTCTCAGGAGCCAACCCCATGTGCAGGACAGAGTCACTTGCTGAAGTCCCACACTCACTTTGCCGGGGTTTGGGGGCTGGCAGGAAGCAGAGCCATCCCCTTCTCCCTCCCTGGGGCTTCCCAGCTTTGCAGCTAAGACCACAGCTACTGAGAAAGCAGTGTTTGTGTGTTTTTAGTCTGCCCCAGTGGCCCATTACCAGCCTGGTGGTAATTATGTACGGGCTTTTAAGGTTTTACCAGGCAGTTTTGAAGAGCCCTCAGTGTTTCACAAGGGTTTGGGCTGCATTTAGCCTGGGCTGCTCTAAAAATGGCTCACTAAAAATAGCCAGGACAGGCTTTGCTCCGGGGCTGGGCTTCCTCCTGCTTGCTTGCCTGGCCCCGGGGACGAGGCAGAGCAGGCAGGGCTGGGCAGGGCTGGGCAGGGGCACGGCTTTAAAAAGGCGCTGTGGAGAAAACACGGATTCTTTGGAGGGGGCCGGGAGAGGGGGCAGGAAAGCTGGTGGGCACCGAGCCCAGCAGGCTGGGAAGGAAGGAAGCACTGCAGCCCCCAAAGCTGGGACTGCAGGCAGGGAGAGGGACAGCGATGGTGACAATCCCAGCAATCCCAGCCCCACACCTGGATCCAGGTCCGCTGGCGCTCCGGAGCCTTCCCCTTCAGCCGGGGGCCGATGGTGCTCCTGAGCTCGGGCAGCAGCTCCTCCATCACCAGGTTGCTCAGGACCTGTAAGGCAGGAGGTTTTGGGGGCCCTGCTCAGCCCCCCAACACACCCCGGGGTGGGACACGGGCGCTCACCTGGGTCTGGTTCCCGCACAGCATGTCCCAGGTGCCGTACTGCTCCTTGCACTGGCGGTACATGCGCACGGCGTCCGTGAAGGCAGGAGCCTCCACCTTGGAGTCCTCAGAGATCCCTGCCGAGGGCAGGGGGAGGCACGACTGAGCAGCCTGGCACTGCCAGGGAGGTTGCAGCACCCCAGCCCACCTTGGCAGGGGCTGGTCCCTCCTGTACCTCACACCCTCAGACCTGCTGTCACCAGGACAAGGGGGGGTCCTGTCCCAAGACACTGGGTGTGACTGGGTGGGGGGCAGCAGTGGTTCAGGGGCTCCTATTCTGTCCAGATTAACCTCTCCAGAGCCAGATCGAGGGGATTGGCAGGATGGGGGCTCAGTGACCCTCAATGGTGCACGGGGACCTTGGGGCACAGGGACCCCCAATGATGTGAGAACCTGGGGGCTTGGAGAGCCCTGAAGGCACAGGAGGAGCAGGGGCTCAGCAGAATGGGGGGCTCAGGGACCCCTGACCCTGCAGGGGGACCACTGAGCCCCCCCCAGCACCACAGCACAGGGCAGCTGTGGGGACTGGAGGAAAGGGGGAGCCCTGGAGGGAGCAGAGCAGCTCAGGAGGAAGAGGAAAGTGGCCAAGAGGCATCAGGAATGAGTCAGGGCCCCATCCCCAGGCAGCTGGGCTGACCCCGAGGTGAGTCACTGCAGCACAGCTCACGGGGTCACCAGCACGAGGGGGCTCAGACGTCACTCCCACCCTCCCCCAGCACCCATCAGGAGGAGGGGCAGGGTGCTGGCAGCCTGTGGTCACATCCCATGTGGAGGAGGAGGAAATGGGGACAGTGGGCAGGCAGGACAGCCCAAGAGCTGTCCCACATGTCCCACACATGTCCCACACACGTCCCTGCCATGTCCCAGCCTCCCCAGGCTGTGGAGGTGCCTCACAGCCAGAGAAACACCCCTGGGATGAACCCCCCAGCACCCAACTCCCCTCCCCATGCCCAGACCTCTGGCAGGAGGGGAGCAGGATGGATCTGAGCCCTGTCAGGGTGACCTGGCCCCCAGCAGAGGCTCTGGGAGAGCATCCCTGCAGTGATGACAGCTGAGGGTCCCTGCACATCCCTGGACCACCCAGGACACCCAGGGGTGGGCTTTCCCTTCCCAGGAGGGACAGCCCAGGGCAGTGAGCGGATCTTTCCCACTGCACACAGACTTTTTAAGATGATTACAATTAACTCCAAGCCTAAGCAGCTTTTCCTAAGGGGCAGCTTAATATTCAGAGGGGAAAAACACTGAGAAAGTCAAATCTGCCCCTTCTCAGTGCTAAGGAGAGCCAGAGCCAGGCTGAGCTCCCAGGGGCCAGTGTTCTTCCACCCATGGAGCCCAGCAGCTCAGCATCCCCTCCCAGCTGAGACAGCCTGGCAAGAGCTTCAGTCCCCAGCCAGAGCTGCTACAGATCATCCTCCAAATCCTGCAGAGAGTGGGGCAGGATTCACCCCACAAAAAGCCTCCTGGATCTGCCCCCAGGGCCACTCGCCTCAGGCCGAGCCTGGGGGACATCCCTGAGTCTGTCCCAAGCCCTGTGCCCTGTCCAGGGACAAGCAGGGCTGCAAGAAGCCCCTGTGCCACTTCACAGGGCAAATTTAATGGGTTTGCTTCGTTAATATGTGGTTTAGGGCATGGAGGGACGGGACAAGGGGGAATGGCTTCCCACTGCCAGAGGGCAGGGTTAGGTGAGATATTGGGAAGAAATCACTCCCTGGGAGGGTGGAAGGGCCCTGGCACAGGTTGCCCAGAGAAGCTGTGGCTGCCCCTGGATCCCTGGAAGTGTCCAAGGTCAGGTTGGATGGGGCTTGGAGCAACCTGGGCTGGTGGAAGGTGTCCCTGTCTGTGGCAGGGGTGGAATGAGACGAGCTTTAAGGTCCCTTCCCACCCAAACCATCCTTAACAAGGGGCAAGAGCCCTCAGGGGAGGCACTGCCCCAGCCCCAGGTGACACCAAATGGGGCAAGGGACACTTCTGGAGCAGCCAAGGGCTCCAGGGACACGAGGCTGGACACTGTCTGTGTGAGGAACAGTGTTGTACATCCCCAGTCCTTCCAGCAGAGCTGCTGTTACAGAAACACAGCCTGAAAAGGGGAGGTGAAAATTCCCACAAGACTCACAACCAGAGGCAGAAACAGAGCCTCTAATTTAGGGATAAAAAAAATGAAAGTGTCTCAACAACAACAAAAGAGCTTTCATGGAATATGAAACAGTATCCCAGAGCTCTCAGGAGCGGTGAGGGGCAGGCAGAACAATCTCACAGAGAAATCTGGGCTGTAGGAATGCAGAAGTTCCCCAGCACTGAGCCCTCCCTGCCCACTGCCCAACCCCGGGAAGGCTTTTCCATCACATGCTGAGGAGAAGCAGAGGGAGGAGAGGATTTATTGGCACAACCCTGGCAGGCAGCAGGGGTGGTGGAGGGGCTCACACCTCCCCTGTCTCTCACAGCAGCACCTGGGGGTGCTGGGGGGAGTTAAAGACCATAAATTGGGGGTTTCTTAGCAGGAGATAAATTCCTCTTTTACCCAGAGCTGGTTTGGCTCTCACTGCACCCACCCCCCAAAAAGGGGACAGGCCCTGGGTGGGCTGAGGGGGCACACTCAGCCCAACGAGCCTGGACACCCCCAGCACAAGACAAAAAAGCAAAATAGCAGATTTCAGGAGATTTAATCTAACATGGGAGGATCAGGAGGAAACTCCCCCTGAAACTCAGGCACCAGATCCCTCCCCTTTACTCTGCTCCCTAAACAGCAGCTCTGGCAAAATGAAGGCCAAATTCAGGCTATAAAGAGCTCCCAGGACTACAAGAAGCACTTGAAAAATAGGCAGCATTGCTCTTTGCCCACTAAAAGACCCGATTTTGAGCAGGTTTCAGCTCTGGCACAGCCTTCCCCAGGAAACTTCTCCCCATCCCAGGCAGGGCCAGGACCTGGGGCTCAGCCCAGGAGCTCCCAGGCCACAGCCAAGCAGGAAAATCGTGTTTTCCTGCCAGAGTATCGCTGACGTGGGAGGCAGGTCCTGCCTCTTCCCTGGCCACACAGCCCCCACCCCTCTGCCCACAGCCCTCGCTGGGGTTTGGGATTTGGGGTTTGCTGACTGGGATTACCAAGTATTTTCTACCTCAGGGTGGAAAATAGGCACGAGGGCAGCTCTTGAGTCAGCCTCTGTGCTGGCTCTGCAAATGCTTCCTGCCCTGTGCAGGTATCCTTGTGGGCAGGGGGATGGAGCTGGGCACAGGGATGCTCCAGCTGCTGGATGTTCCTGCTCTGCCCACGCCCCAAGGGGCAGACAGGGATAAGGGGCTCAGTCACAGAGTCATGGAATGGTTTGGGTGGGAAGAGACATTAGAGATCATCTTGTTACAGCCCCCTGCCATGAGCAGGGACACCTTCCACTGGCCCAGGTTGCTCCAACCTGGCCTTGGACACTTCCAGGGATGAGGCAGCCACAGCTTCTCTGGGCAACCAGTGCCAGGGCCTCAGCACCCTCCCAGCCAACAATTCCTTCCCAATATCCCATCCAACCCTGCCCTCTGGCAGTGGGAAGCCAATCCCCTCATCCTTTCCCCCCACTCCTTTCCACCTCTCCTGGAGCCCCTTTAGTCACTGGACGTTTCATTTTCTCATCCAGCAGCTCCCACCCAGCTCCTCCTCATGACCTCCAAACCATCCCCTTTGGCCCCAAACCCCAACCCAACCACCCAAGCACCCTCCCCAGAGCAGGGGGACGATGGTGTCCCCTCCCTGGAGCCCCCCGTGTGCCCCCAGCCCCGCTCACCGTTGTTGCAGTGCCGGACGCAGTCCTGGAACACCGCGCGCCACTTGTCCTGCTCCTTGCCCGTCATGACACAGAAATAGTAGTGCCTGGCATAGGGGTGCCACAGGATGAGGGGGAAATCCGTGGGGCACTTCAGGATGGGCGAGTGCCCTGATTTGGGGGTCACACCTGCGGAGAGGGGAGGACGCTCTGAGGAGGAGACAGGGACGGGGGTGTCCGTCTCCCCCAGTGCTGGGACACATCCCTCAGCTCCTTCCCCACTGCTGTGAGTTGTGCCAAAAATATGGGATGGGAAAGAAAAAAAAAAAAGTGGAAAAAGAGCCTTGCTCTTCCAAAGAGGACATCAGGAGTGAAAATGGGGAAATGAAATTAAAATTCATTAAAATCTCTGGGGTTTTCACGGAGACACAGACGTGTTTTTCCTTCTTTCCCTGGTGGTTGTGGCAGGACTTGAGGAGCAGAGTCCTCACATCCCACCGAGGGGGAATGGGGATGTTCTCCTTCCCTGCAGCCTCACATTCCAAAATTACTCCTTCCCAAAGGTCCCCAAGGATGCTCCACCCTAAAACCACCCCTTCCTAAAGGTCTTCCAGGATGCTACATCCCAAAATTACCCTTTCCGAAAGGTCCTCATGGATTCTATACCCCAAAACAACCTCTTCCAGAAGGTTTACAGGGACGCTACACCCCAAAAAACTACCTCACTCCTTCCCAAACATCCTCAGGGATGCTACACTCCAAAACCTCCCTTTCCCAGAAGGTCCCCAGGGATGCCCAAACCCCAAAAATCACCCTTTTCTGAAGCTCCTCAGGGATGCTACACCCCAAAACCACCCCTTCCTGAAGGTCTTCCAGGATCCTACACCCCAAACCCACCCCTTCCACAAGGTCTTCCAGGATCCTACACCTCAAACCCATCCCCTTCCAGAAGGTCTTCCAGGATCCTACACCCCAAACCCACCCCTTCCCACAGGTCCCCAGGGGTGGCCAGCAGCAGCAGGGGGTGCAGGGGGCTCACCAGGCAGGCTGGTGTTCACCAGCTCCAGGTACTGCTCCACAGAGGTGAGGACCTTGTAGCCAGCACTGTTGACCAGCACACGGGGCGGCAGCTCCCGCTCATAGGCCTGGCCAGGAGAAGACGGTCACGGATGACTGGGAGCATCCATGGCCACACCACCATGGTGGTGTGTCCCCTTTGGAGCTGTCCCCGCTGGAGATGGGCAGAAGGGGGGGGTTCTCCTCACCAGTTTGTTCTCGTAGAGGACCAGGCCGTAGTTGTGCGGGACCACGCAGAAGCGGTTCCTCCACTTCTTGTTGTCCTCGATGTACTGGAAGATGTTGCCTGAGTAGATGACATGGTCCTCCAGCGGGACCTGGGGATGCAGACAGACAGGTGGGAGGCACAGGGGGGTCAGTGAGGGGCAGCTCTGGCACGGGGAGCTCAGCCAGGTCCATGTGTGGTGGTTGGGTGGGTGTTTCTGCCCTTAGGGCTGTGCTGAGGGTCTCTGAGTTCACCAGTGGATTGTCTCCTGCAGCACTGAAAATTTTCAGGCCTGAGTGGGTGTGTCTGGGTGACACCTTCGAGGGGCACCCCATGCAGAGTCCCAGAGAACCCCAGAGAGGCTGCTCAGTGAGCCCTGGGGTCACACGTGGTGCTGTTCACCACACTCTGGTCAAGCCCTGCCCCTCAATCTCCATCCTGGGAGACACCCCAAGCTCAGCTGAGCTGAGTGGCAGGTTGGACAAGAGCCCTCCAGCAGCAATTCCCAGCCCCAGCTCCTGCAATTTCCATGGCTTGGGGCAGTGGGGAGCATCTGTGGCACTGCTGGCAAGTGGCCATCAGCAGGAAGGTCCTGCCAGAGGCATCTGCAGATGGCAGGAAGCAAGTCCTGCTCAGCTGGGTCTCCAGATGGGAAAGGAAAGAGGAAAACAAGAAGCTACTCCATAGGGAACAGCATCAGATGATGCCCAGATGTTCTGGACTTCATGGAGTGACAGCTCCTCTAAATGAGGAGAGATTTAGATGGGATATTGGGAAGGAATTCTTGGCTGGGAGGGTGGGGAGGCCCTGGCACTGGTTGCCCAGAGAAGCTGTGGCTGCCCCATCCCTGGAAGTGTCCAAGGCCAGGCTGGATGGTGGAAAGTCTAGTGGAAGGTGCCCCTGCCCATGGCAAGGGGTGGAACCGGATGAGCTTCGAGGTCCCTTCCAACCCAAAGCATTCCATGATTCCACGATAGGATTCTATGACAGGAACAGGCCAAGGACATCCCACCCCCCTCTCCCCCTCCAGAGCAGCCCCTCAGGGTGTCTGCAGCCCCTTTTGGCCCTCACACCGCAGCGTTTACGCCATCCCAAACACAGCCTGCCTGGGGGAGCCAGGAATCTGTCCCAGGAATTTTTATGATCCCAGGAACATAAACAAGAGCCGAGAGCTCTCGTGAGGGCTCGAGTGTGTGGCGGCCGCCTCTGCTGCCGTGGCCACCCACCATTCACCACGGTGGCCATCAGGAGGGACCGAGATGCAGAACCAGGACCCTCCTGGAGGAGCTTTTCCCACTCCTCTCCCTGCTCCCCATCTCCTCGTTCCCAGGAATCTCACTCCCAAGCCTTGCACTCCCCCCCCCGACCACACACCCACCTTGGGTTGGGGGAGGTCTGACAGCAGCTTGGCTCACAGCACCTCACTGCTCCTTAGGGCTTTCCAAAGCCCTTGGAAGAGGGGGAAGAAGCCCAGATGAAGCCCTGCAGGGCTGTGGGATGGCAGGAGGCATGAGAATCTGAGCCCCAAGGCCACCAGCAGGATGGGGACAGAAAGGAGGTGCCAGCTCTGGGAGTTCCCATCAGCATCTCCCCAGGGTGGCTCTTCCAAGGAGAAGGAGCCCTCCCAAACCAGCTCTGAAACCACTGCCCAGGGCACACAAAGCCAGACAGAGCAGCTGCTGGTGGACTAAAACCCAGGCTGAGCCCTGACATGGCTCCAGGGGACCTTCAGGGCCACCAGCACCCTGGGAGCCCCAGCCTGGCTGTCCCCTCCTCGCCCCAGGGAGGAACAGAGGTGGCACCTCCCAGCTCCAGCAAATATTTGGGACAGGCAGGTATGTGCCAAATTGTGGGGATGGGCATGACAGGGGGGTGCCCTGGGCTGCCCACATCCCTGTCATGGCAGTGGGGAATGTCAGCTTTGGGGCTGCCACGGGAGCAGAGGCTGTCAGGGACGGTTTTCCAGAGGCTCTGGATGGGGACACCTGGGTTGTTGGAGAGACCACAAAGGCATTTGTTATTTATTCCATATTCTCATTGCTGCTGTTTCAGGTGACCCCAGCCCTGCTGTCCCCCTCTGCCCAGCAGGGCCACCAGCCCCTGGTCTCACTGCATTGCATCCCCACAGAGATCACCAAAAAAGGCCAAAAAGTAACTATCAAATGCCACATCCCAGCTGGACCTGCCTGAGGACAGGCAGGATGCCACCCTCCATCTCCAGACATCCGCAACTTTCTGGGCATGTTTGGGGAGAGGAGAGTCCATCTGGAGGAGATGATCACCCAGTTCCTCGCAGAGCCACCCCACAGACTGGTCCCTGCAGTGTCTGGAGCACTGGGACATCCCAGTGGCACCACTGGGACTCTGGGAGGGGATGGGCAGCAGGCAGGACACTGAGCAAGAGGAATGTCCTATTTATACACCCGTGTTTTCCAAGCCTTGCACGGTGTCCCTGACCTCCTGACCTTGTTGCTGTTCCTCAGACATTCCTGGGCTGCTTGAAGCAACAAACCTGGGGATGGAGGTACCTCCTGGGGGGTAGGAGCTGAAGGCATCTGCTAAATTCCAGGGAACCCAGGGAACACGGTGCTGAGGACACTGGGTGCCTGCTCCTCCACAGGAACCTCCCCTCCTTTATTTTTCCGAACAAACCAGCACCCAGGCAGCTCCCAGAGGAGGTGGCTCAGGGAGACAACTGCTGTGAGCCCCAGGGCTCGAGTGTGATCTCACAGAGGTATTTTCTAGATTTCTTAACAAAACCACCCCCTTTAAGCCCCAGACAAGAGCAGAAGCCTCTCTCCATGTGCAATCACATCTCCTCCTGCTTTCAAGGAGCACCCACGGGGCAGTGGCTCCATGGAGGACCCAAACCCTGTCTGATGAGCACCCCCTGCCCCTGTGCATCTGCCTTTGGAGGTGGGATGAAGGGGCAGGATCCCCTCCTGGGTGCCAGATCCACAAGCTCCATCTCCAAGGGAGACCTTTAGCCAGGGAGGAGACACGTGGCTGCTGGAGATCAGACTTGGAGCCAGCTCTGCTTCCCCCACAGAGTCAGGGACATCTGCCAGATGTTTCCTGCTGCCCCCTGGGAATTTGCCTGGGCTGGGGCATCCCTTGCAGCCAGGAGCAGGAGGACAACAGCCTGGCACATCTGTCCCCTGCCAGGGACACAGACATCTGTGGGGCTGCATCCCAGAGCCAGCCTTGTCCTTGCTTGCTGCCTGTGCTCCTTCCATGGGCTGGGAAAGAAAACCACCCCACGTGCTGCACAACTCCCCAGGGATGGGCTGCACCAGTGGCATGGGCTACATTCCACCTGGCAGGGTGGAGCAGGGTCATGCCTGGTTTTGGGGAGGACATCAGAGCCCGTCTTACCTTGCGGTGGAGCAGCTGTGCCTGTGGGCCCCCGTTGCCCTCGATCTCATAGCGGACGCTGTTGAACAGAGCTACCCCGTACTGCTCCTTGTAGCACCTGCAGAACTCCCCCAGCACCTTCCCTGTCTTCTCTGCAAAGGGAGAGCAGAGACACGTCAGGCAAGGGCTGGGTTTGGGGGTGTCCTTGTTGGAAACCCGCCCGGACCCCCCTCAGACACCCTCCCCACCCACCTCCCGTCACCCTCCTGCTACCAGAGCACGCTCTGCTGCAGGGAGCACAGAGGAACCTGCTGCTTTCTGCCCTCCCCATCCAGCCCAGGCACTGATTTGGGGTCAGGATGATCTCTTTTTTTTTTGGCCTTTCACATTATTTCATGGATTCCTCTCCCCAGCAGGAAATTCCTGACATTAGGCTGATTCCAGCTTCCTGTGCCTTGTGCAGCTCCCGGCCCTGCTCCGACCACCTCGGCCTGCTGAGATTGGGGCAACCCTCCATTCCCCATCCCCAAACATCACTCACACCCCCCCAACACTGCTGTGCCCCCAGAAGGGCCACCCCAGGCTGGGATCCAGGCCCTGCAGCTGCTGATGCACTGGAGAGACTCAGAGGGGAAAGGACAGTCCGGTCCCCCCACACTCTCCATGGCCCCCCCCAGGTGAGACAGGGACCCCACCAGGACCCCAAACTTCCAACTGGGACGAGACCAAGGTGCTGGGAGAGCCTGATCTGCTATGTACTCCCCTGCACCCCACGCTGGAGGAGATCCCCATCCCCAGCAGCCTCCTACCCCTCAATGCACAGGGTGGGGGGACATTGCAAATTCACCCCCCAGCAGCAGGGCCAGGGTTTCCCAGCCCCAGGGGGACAGTCACAGGAACCCCTCGTTCCTTCTGGGCCATCAGCCACAGCAGAGGAGAGGGGCTGTCCCCCCAACCTTTACCAGCACCCCTGCCCCATGGGCACCCTGACCCACCCAGTACCCTCCCCACCCCAGCTCCAGACCCCACATGGGGCTCCCACACCAAAACCCCGGCACAAAACATCCCAGAGCTGTGGGAAAACCTCCCCCAGAGCCGCCTTCGGCACAGGGCGCCTCGACTTTGAATTTCCCTCTCAACTTTGCCCCAGAGCCTGCGAAAAAGGAAGAATTTGAGTCTCCTCCAACTATTTCTGACAGCTCAGGCCCTGCCAGAGCACTGGCAATGGGAGGAAGGATGCTGGCTCTGCACCCCAGTGCTGGAGCCAGCACGATGCTGGGGGCACGAACCCAGACAAAACAGCCCCCTGAGCCGGCTCGGCACAGCTTGGCAGGAGCCAAAACCTCCAGTCAGCAGCTGCCCCAGAGCCATGCTGGCAGCCAAGGCAGCACAAGGAGCAGCTTGCTGCAGGGTGCTGCAAATCCCTGTGGGATGAGCAGCTCCAGAGGAAAACGCTGCCCGAGGACAGCGGCGGGGGGGAGATAAACCCACCCCCGAGGAGACGCCGAGCAACTACGGAACAGCATCGTTGTGCCAGGGCTGAAAATCACTTTAAATCACTTTCAATTTAACACAGTTCTTCACAGCAAAAGATGAGAGGGTGGCTCATTCTGCCAGAGGAATTCCTCAGCCCTGGTTTTGGCCTTTCCCCCTGGAAAGGCGCAGTCGGGCCGCGCTGGCGTCCCTGCAGCACCTCTGTTGCAATTCCCTGCTCCCAGGCTGTGTGATTTTGGCCAGGGAGCAGGGCAGCCATGCAGACAGCTGAGATTGAAAAGGACATTTTGAGGTTTCATTTCCTTTCAGTTCATGGGAAAAAACGAGCCCCCGGTCCCCCCGGCAGGCGAGACGGCTTAGTCACTCATTCCTGCCTGATTAACGGCCGGGCCAATTAGGAGGTTTGGAGGCAATGGAAAAGCAAAAGTCAATTATTTGCAGAGGTTGAAACAAGGCTTGCAGTGAAATATCCGAGGTGACTAAACCTCCCCAGGCTCAGCAAACCCCCTGCAGGGTGTGGAGGGGGTGCTGTGGGCCACTGATGATCTCTGACCGCTGGCCCTGGTGGCCACCCCAGGGGAAGCAAGAGGGACAGAGACCCATGTGACAAGGGGACACCAGATTTGGCAAGGTGTGGGCTGCTAGGGGTGGTACAGCCAGGCTTTGCTTGAGCAGGGGATGGGGAGCCCACACTGATGGTGCCAGTGGGTGCCCTGACTCCCAAAATCCATAGCACCCTGTGTGGGGCTGATGTGTCCCACATGGGAACCAGCTCAGTCACCCACTGGCTCCTTCCTCCCAGCAGTACTGGGAGCTGTGGGGAGCATTCCCTGTTTGCAGAGCTAAGCACTGGGGGCTACAGAGAACATTCCCCCCTCAGGCTCCACGACCAAAGTCACCCGTGAGCCCTGTCCCTCCATGAGCAGCTTTGTCTGCATGTTCCACCAAGAGCCGGAGGTGACAGTCCAGGGAACTGTGTCCCCTGTCCCCTCACTGTCATGGCTATGGAGAGAAGGGGCTTGGCTTGGCTGCCTCCCACCCAGCCACCCCCCATCCTGGGTGCAGGCTCAGACACCCCCAGCAAAGTCCTTTGGCAAGTGGGAGCACACACAGGGACCTCCCAGGGACGGGTGTCCCCAGCCACCCACTGCCAGGGCTTTCCCAATCCCGGTGTTTGCCCTGGGATCGCTCTGTTCCACCACACCCCCCCTCCCAGTGCCACTACCCCACCCCTGTCACACCCAGCCGTGCAGAGGCATCGGTCCCTGAGCTGCCAGGGTGGCTGGGCTGGCACAGGCTGGGCTGGCACAGGCTCCAGCACATCCCTCTGGCTGCTGGCAAAGGCAGGGAGAAAACAGCGGCTTTGTGGGGTGCCAAGAGCACTGAGGCCTGGCTCAGCAGGATCCCCTGTGCCAGCACCTCTGGTCACAGAGCTCCTCTGTCCCCAGCCCCTCCTGCCTCCACAGCACCCCCATGACTCAGCTGCACGTGGTGGCTGTGGGCAGAGATAAAGGGGCTCCAGAGCCGGGGGAGGGCACAGAGAGGCAAACCCTGAGCCAGGCTGGGTGCAGGGCTGGGCAGGAGGCTGGCAGCAAGGATAGGGTTGAGCCAGGCCACACCAGCTCCCAGCCACGCTCCAGCCCCACTGCCACATCCCCAGGGATCCCCCACCCACCCTCCTGGCATCACCCAGGGGGCACAGCAGGGCAGGTAGCACATCCCACACAGGGACAGGGCAGCAGCACAGGTTTGTCCTGGTCCCAGAGGAGTCCCTGAGGCTTGTCTGGGTGAAACCAGCCTGGAGAGGAGGCTCTGCTCCTGCCACTCCCCTGACTGGTCGTGCCACCTCCATGGCACAGCCCTGGGGCAGCTGGAGCCCAAAGGGCACGTGAGCCCTCGGTGCTGAGAGGTCACGGCCCGGCCAGAGCAGCCCTGGCCCAGTGTTGGTCCCTCTGAGCCAGGGCAGGAGGTGGATCTCGCCCTCAGGATTCCAGAGGCCATGGAAAACTGGTCCAGCAGCCTGGACTGGCTGAGTCCTGCCTGCTGGAGCATCTCCAGCACCATCAGCAGCCCCACATATAGAACCACAGGATGGTTTGGGTTGAAAAGGAGCTCAAAGCTCATCTTGTTACAATGCCCTGCCATGGACAGGGACACTTTTCACTATCCCAGGTTGTTCCAAGCCCCATCCAACCTGACCTTGGACATTTCCAGGGCTGGGGAAGCCACAGCTTCTCTGGGCAACCTGTGCCCACTCTTCCAGGGGAGAATTTCTCCTGTAGATCTAACCTGAATTTTCCCTCTGTCAGTGAACACACATGAACACACACACACATCCCCCATGCACACCCACACACCCAGGACAGGCTGGAGGCCAGCAGCTGAAAAATCCCAGTGGGAACACTCATCTCATCCTCCCTCCAGCCCACATCCCATTTGGCACCCACAGCCCTCACGTGTCCACTGCCCTGGATGTGCCTTTGGAATCCCAGAACCCCCTGGGTTGATGTAGAATCATGGAATCATGGAATCACAAGGTGGTTTGGGTTGGAAGGGACCTTAAAGGTCATCTCATTCCACCCCCTGCCATGGGCAGGGACACCTTCCAGGAGCAGAGTGAAGTGGGAGCAGGAGCTGGGAGCAGGGTGCCCAAGGCCCTGGGGATGCCACAGGGCTGCCTCACCCCAGGCAGGGAATTTTCCTTCTGGTCCAGAAAACATTAAGAAAACCAAAAAGGATGAAACAACTCATTGAAGCACAACCCTGGGGCTGGGGGGGCTGTGGCATGGTGGGACACTCCAGTGGCAGGGGACCCGTGGGCAGCATGTGCTGGCCTGGCCAGGCTTGCCAAGGGGAAGGAGTTAATCACTAATTTGGCCAGTAAATGATTAGTGAGCAGGGCTGAGTTGCTGGAGGCACTGCAGGTTCCCAGAGCCCCAGAACCTGCAACACTGACAGGGACAAGCACCACAGTGGCATCGACAGGGACACCCATGGGCTGGCACACAGTGGCACTGATGGCTCTTCCAGCAAGGGACACCAAGAACGAGGCCACTGCAAGAGAGGCTGATGCCACCAGTTGTCCCAGGTCATCCCTCCAAGCAGGGCTGCTCCAGCCATCCCTCCCTGCTGCCTGGTCCAAGCACACCCAGGGGTGTGCCCATTGTCCCTTGGCCACCCTCCTGTGCCCCCAATCCTGGCATTATGCAGACAGTGTGACTGGGCATTCTCCTGGGGGCACACAGCATGGGTGGGGTGCACAGGATGCCATGGATGGGGTGCCCAGCACACCAGGGATGGGGTGCAGAGCCAGAGCCCAAAACAGCAGCACCCCACAAGCCCTGAGCAGCACCTGGACATCAGGACCCGTGCACACAGGTCCCACCTCACCCCACTGCAGCACAGGCTCATCCCAGCAGGAGTTTGGGAATGGCAGAGTGACAGCAGATGGCTCTGGGCAGGCTGAGCACCAGCAGCACAGGGGACAGCGACAGAGATGCCACCGTGGACGGGGCACAAGCACCGTGCAGAGCCGAGGGGGGCACCCAAAGGGTTAAGCCCCAGCCGGCAGTTCAGGGTTTCGGGAATTTGGATGTGAGCTCATTTCCCCCCCAGAAACACAAACTCCTTCTTACGGTCCTGACTCAACCCAGCTGAGCACCCCCCCGGGAGGGGTTTCCAGCACTGGCTCCGGAGGAGATGCCAAGGCTGGGGGGAGTCAGGCACGAGCTCCACACCCGGGGGACACGGTGGCAGGAAAGGGACTGCAGGAGGGTTTGTTCCTGATGGCAGCAAAACCCAGGGGCTGACCCAGCAGTGCTTTGTGTTTCCCCCTCTCACACAGACCAGGAGGGGCTGGAACAGGTTAAAAAAGAAACTGGGGGGGGAGAGCAAAACTTGGGAACAGTTTCCCCTCTGCGCCGAAATGCACCTTTCACACACACCCCCCCCCAAAACCACCCCGGGGGGTTCCTGCTCCAGGCTGCTGTCAGGATTTAGACTGAGCTTGTCTGGGGTGGAGGCTGTCCTGATGCCTGCACCCGGGCACGGCTCAGCACCAGGGATCCAGCAGCACTCCAAAATCCAGCGGGAATATTTTCAGGCAGAAATCAGCTGAGAAGCACGGCCTGGGTGGAAAGGGAGCACATTCTGCCTCCCCCGGGCAGCAGCTCCGGAGCGGCCCCTCACCCGCCCTCTGACTCAGCCGCGGTGGGGAAGGGTGGGCAGGACGGGGCTGAGCGGCAGGAAGGGATGAGGCAGCGGAGCCTCGGAGGAGAAACCAGATGGGGCCAGGCCTGAACCGGTTCATCCTCTCTCGCCCTGCCTTTGCCACACACGGCTCTGCCCCCGGATGAGTCAGAAGTGCCCTTAGTGCCAGCTCAGGGCTGGGGCACCCGCCGGGGACACGGCTCCCTGCAAGGTGGCACCCTGTGGCATTCCCCCATCCCATGTGCCCCCGGGAGTATCCCAGGGATGCTCCCAGGGCTCTGTGCCCACCGTGGAGCACCCACCCCATCTCCCAGCACCTCGCCCAGGAGCGGTGGTTGCACAACCCCAGTCCCCTCCCAGCCGTGACAATCCAACCTGCCTTCAAAACAGACCTCCGAGGGTCTGGGGCCAACCGCGGCACCCACGGCGCTGAAAACAGAGCAGCACATTCAGCAGCAGCTCCTCAGCCTCAGAACGGCCAAAAACCCTGGCGGTGCTCTCGCCAGACACCTTCACCCACAGCTCCTGCGCCCCAGTCCCCCTTGAGCCGGACTCAGCCCCCTTCCCCAGCCCCTCTCCCGCGGCTCGGGGTCACATCCAGCCCGGCAGGAGAGGGATTAGTGCCCGGCTACGTGCCGGCGGGTGTTTTCCCGTGGCGTGGATGCCGGTGTCCCGCTGCTTCCTGGGAACAAGGCTGCTGCGGAGCTGCGTGCGAGGAATGTGCATGTGAATAACAAACAGCAATTCGGGGCCTTTGAACGCCTCTAGAAGCCGGTCAGGGCTGGACTGAGCCCAGCGCCACATGCCTGCCCTGAACCTCCCTGCCCAAACAGCCTCCGAGGGATGGGGAGGAGATCCCATGATCCAGGCAGGACCCCCTCTCCTGCCCCTTCCCCTCGGAGCAGCCTTGCCTTTGGGGACAAGGCTCCAAAGCCTCGGGGAGCAGGTGACAGGGAAAACCCAGCCCAGAGTGCCACCTGCCCAGTGGGCACAGGGACTGGGTTCCAGAGCACCACCCGAGGTGACTGCACTGACAGGACATGTCCCAGAGGTGACTGCACTCACAGGACTACCAGGATGTGTCCCAGAGGTGATTGCACTCACAGGACTGCCAGGATGTGTCCCACGGGCTGGGGGAATCTGTGGGCAGATGAAGCATCCCCGTGCAGCAGCTCGGCTCAAGCTGGACACCACCCCCCGAACCCTGTGCTGGAGCAGGACCCTCATCCTGGCTGCAGCCACATCACCCCACATGTCCCTTGTCCCCCGGGGTCCCACCAGGCTGGGGAAGAGCTTCCAACCCCGGAGCGTGTTCTCCCAGCAGCAGGGTGGGACCAGCATCACCCCTCCCCGGATAAGGTCCGGCTCATCCACCAGCACCGGCCGGGCAGCATTGCAATGGCGCAATCCCACCACACCGGGCCAGGGTGTGCACCGGCACCGGCAGCCTCCGGGCACCCCCGGTCCCCCCGGGAGCTGCGGGACCAGGGGAGTCCCCACGGCAAAGCAGCCAGAGCAAAACTGGACATCTCCAGGTCTCCCACGTGCTGGGGGCAGCTGGGGGTGGGGGATTCTTGCTCCAGGATGTCCCAGCAAGTGGTTCTGGCTCGGCAGAGGGCAAAAGCCAGTCCTCTCATGTCCACCCTGGGCCCAGCCCCAAGGAGAGGAGCTGAACCTGGCACACTCTCCCTCTGTCCAGCTGGATGGTGCCAGCGGGAAACCCAATCCAGCCCCACGGGAGGAGAGCAAACAAAGACTTTTATGTACAACCCAAAAAAAAGGCCCATCAAGAAGTATTTGAACACAACAGTCCTGAGCCTGTCCTGGGCTCTGCTGCAGCCCTTGACCTTGGAGAGGGTCCTGTGCCCTGTTCCTCTGCCCCACACAACCCCAATCCCTGCTCCCTCCTCCCGATGGAGGGTGGTGCTCCAGCTGAGGGTGGCCAAGGGATCAGTGTCTCCCATGGCCAAGGATGCTCCAGAGGCACCACAGACCCTGGTGAACCATGGGCAACCAGGGGGGGATGGGCAAAGAGGCTCCTAGGCAGAGGCAAGGCAGGGATGTTGCCAAGGCAGGGATGTTCCCAAGGCAAGGATCTGTCGGGGCTGAGCACGGTGCCCTGCATGTGTTGGGATGAGAGGAAGGGGCTCAGGATGCTTCCCATGGCTCAGCCAGCACCACTCTGGGTACCTGGTTGCTGGCAGCCTGGCTCTCCTGTCCCACATAGTGGCATCGAGGTCACCCCAGCTTTGGGCACATCCTTTCATCCAGGGAAACCCCCCACAGGGCTTAGCAGAGCTGGCAGAGGGAGAGAGGAAGCCAGGACAAGCCTCCTGTGCCCCAGGAGCCACCAGCACAGCAGGAGAGGGGGGAAATCCTGCCCCAGGACCCCTGCCAGCTCCAGGACAGAGCATTCCATCCATCCTGCTATGTGGGAATGTCCCACCCCAGGACTCCCGTAGTGAAGGGTCTGGGTTCCCCAGAGCAGAGCTGGGAGCCCAGCTGCAGGCAGGGACAGGGCAGGAGGGCACAGAGAAGGGCAGGAGGGCACAGAGAAAGGCACTGTGCTCTACCAGCCAGAGCTGGGACCTTTGTCAAATGTCGCTGCCCTTTCCCTTTGAAAAAGGGGAAAAGGTGGAGTTTTACTCCTTCCTCCCTCTCCAGTCCAAGAGACTGGGAGGAAGCTCTGCTCTGCCCCTTCCTCCCCTCCTGGCCCCCGGCACTGGGCTCTCCATGGAGCCAGTGCAGCACATCCAGGCACTGGACAAGGCTCTGGGGTCAGCCAGGGGCTGGGGAGGGGACACTGCTCCTGTCTGGGGACCTCACTGCTGAGCATCAGCTGGATTCCAGGAGCTGCAGCCCCAGGGTGAGGTGACACCTCCTACAAACTGAGTGGTGGGATCAGCCCTGGGTGCTGCAGGGGCAGAGAGGGAGCTCAGCCTTGTCCTGGAGAGCTGGTCCTCACCTCTCTTCATGTCTCAGCAACTGCCTGTGGATCAGCACCCCTGGATCCCTCCAGACATTCTTCCTGCTGGAAAGCTTGGAGACACAGGAGCCTCTGCAGCAACTGCAGGGAAGCAGGGAGGCAAAGGCTCGGGAAATCCCAGCTCCTGGCTGTGCTTGCCTTGCTGGGTCCCCTCAGGGAGATTAGGGGTGTCTGATACTGCCATGGGGGTGTCCTGGCCTGTGGGTGCTTCTCTCTCCCTGGGCTGACCCCGGGGGCCCCAAAAAGAGCTCTCAGCTGCAGTGCCAGCTCTGCTCCTCCTGTCCCAGGCAGAGCAGGGATACCCTCCGTGCCTGCCCCAGCCTGCCCGAGGCAAGGCCTCTGGATAAACCCTTGCTGGGGGAGGCAGGGAAAGCCCTCCCAGAGGGAAGGCAGGCTCTGCCCCGGGGCTGAGCACGGGCAGGGCAGGGAGGGCTCCTATTGCCTGCACACGTGGGGAGGCCACCAGAACAATGTCCCCTTGCCCCAACACGCTGGCTCTGGGAGAGCCCCGTGCCCCGACACGACGGCTGCAGGTAAAGCCTCGGCTTGCCAGAACCAGCCCCTCCCGCTGGCAGGGAGCCCTGACATGCCAGGGGAGTTATTTATTTCACCATGAAAGACACACATTTCGTTACAAGAAACCACTCCAGGTCTCCGGCGCGATCCCTCGGAGCCTCCCAGCACCGCCTCCCCCGGGGGCAGGGCGAGGTTTCAGCCTCCAGACCCACCCCGGAGCCCAGCATCGGCAGCCTCCGCCTCCCACGCCGGCTGGAGCTGCGGCCAAGGCCGGGAAATGAGTGGCACGCTCAGGGAAGCCACAGCAAACCTCCATCCCTGTGGCACACCACAGCATGGCACCTCTTGGCATTTGCCAGGCGCCCCAGGATCTGATCCCACGGCCCATCCCAGCAGCACCCAGGCGGGAGGAGGATGCTCCTCGGTGGGATCAGGGATGTGCAGCCAGGACAAGGCTCGTTGGAGCGGAAATGCCACAGGTCCAGCCCCAGGGATGAGGCTCAGTGTCACCTCTGCCACCACCGTGTGGGCTGGTGTCTGTGGAAGTCCCACCCCAAAATTAACAGCTGGCTTACTCTGTAATTAACGGGCTGGCGACTCCCAGGAGATTCCAGAACAAGGTGTGAGCTCCCAGGGACCCTCCCTGTGCTGCCACCACCTCCACATCCCTCTGGACACGGAGACATCCGGCAGCTCCCGCTGTGTCCCTGGGCTCTCACACCCACCAGCTGCCCAGGACAGAGCCACCCAGCTCCTGCCAGTCCTGCTTCACCTCATCCCACTGCAGAAGGGGTCCATGGGGCTGCGATGCCCTAGGGATGGAGTTATTCCAGTTTCATCCAGTTCCATGCTGAGATCACTGGGAGGAGGGAGCACTATCTCTTCCCTGAACAGGAGGGGACACTGTGCAAAAATCCAGGTCATCCAGTGACACCTCAGCTTTGCCAGGAGCCCTGGCACGACACCCTGTGAATGCCAGGTGATGTCCCCAGGTGATGGTGCCCCTTTGGAGCCATTCCCTGCTCCAGCCCACAGAGCAGGTTGGAAGCGATTCCCAACCCACATTAGGGAGGAAGAGGAGGAGGAGGAGGAGTGCAGCTGAAGGGTGTTGACAAACAAACTGGACGACTCAGGCTGGGAAGGTGTCCAAAGCAGGAAGGCAGAAGGAAACACTGCTCATAGAGGGGGCCTTGGAGAACGGGATGCAGGAGCTGCAGGCAGCTCTGCCAGAACCATCCAGGTGGAGACCCAGCACAGTGCAGCATTCCTGTGCCTCCATGCCTGCTTGGAGGGATCCAGGTCCACCAGTGGGAGGAAAGACCCTGGTCCTGAGCCACCAACACACACAAGTCACACACGTGTTGCCCGTGATTTCTGGGAGACATTGGCATCAGCCACCACCACGTGGGCTGGGACAGGGCATGGGACCTTCCCAGCTTGGATTTGATGGCAGGGCTTTTCCCACCTCCCTCCTTTCATCCAGCTGCAGTGCTGAGAGCTCCATTCCCAGGAGGGAGAAAGGTCTGGCCCAGGTTCTCCCCAGAAATTCGGGGGGCTGCAACCTCGGGAAGCACCACCAACCCCAGAGAGCTGCCTCCAGCAATCAGGGGCCAGAGCAGCCAGAGCAGCACATCCAAACTCCCCAAAGTTAGGAGGACAACGGGGAAAAGTCGTTTGGAGAGGGGTTGGATCGCTCCCTGGGCGCCAGCTGGAGCTGCAGCAGTGGAGAACAGGCTGATCTAGGCATGAAAACCCGGAGTTTTCCCCGCCACGTTGCTTTGCATGCCTGACAGCAAGTCGTGCCTTGCCTGTTGGGTTACGGCCCCTCCCAGCTCCAGGGGCTCCTCACCCAGAGAGCTGAGAGGTGCTCCAGGAACCCCGTTTGCTCCAGTCTCTTCCAGGGAGGTGTCCCAGTGCAGGTTCATGTCCCCCCTTGCTCACTGCAAACCTTCAGGGCTAAAGCGTGGCACAGGACATGTCCCAGCCCAGTCTCCATCATCCTGTTCCACAGCAATCTTTTTCCCATAAAATCTTTTTTTCCCATTAGGTATTTTTCCCACTTTTTTCCACTTTTCAGCCCCCCTGCCCGTGGGCTGAAACCCACCCTTAGGTAACAGCTCAGTCCCCACCAGGGTTCAACCATCCAGCCTGGGCTTGCAAACACCCAATTCCTGACCCAGCAGAGTCAGATTCCTGCATAGAAAACCCAGACAGGGCTTTTCCTTGTTATTCTTCAGGATTAGGATCACAGGGCTCGAACAGGGAGCTATCTCTGCACAGAGAACCAGCACGTTAGAGGGAAATTCAGGATGTGCTTTGGATCCAAACACGCTGGAGCTGTGGGCAGCCCCAGCCCGGCGCAGCCTCACGGACAAGCCGTGTTTTGAGCTTCAACTAATGCAAGGAGAAAACCCCGGAGCGAGTTCCAAGCTCTCCTTCAAAGCTCAAAAACCTGCTGGCGTCCTGCTGAGCCGCATACCACGTAAGCATTCCTGCCAGGAACGGCGGGCGCTGGCAGCGCCGATGGGCTGCACCAAGACACACCGGGTCCCTGTGCCAGTCCCGCGGCAGCGCTACCGCTCTGCTCCAGCAGCAGCAGCAGCTTTTCCCCCACAGCCCTTGGGGACAAAAGGACTCCAGAGCCACTCCCGTGGCTTTATGGCCGAGACAGAGCAATGATACGGTGGAGCCACCTCCAAAACACCGGCGCTGCCGAGGCTTTGAGCTCCCGGCGAGACGCACAAGGTCCAGCACGGAGCCACACTCGGTGGTGGCCCCCGCCCCAGGTGTGGCTCCGCGGGGTGGGTGGGTGGCTTCACCCACTGCAGATGAGGGGGTTTTCCAGCCCGGGGAGCTGAAATCAAAGCCGGATCATGAAAGGGCTCGGAGGTCACGTCCTGCCCGCTCGGGAGCCCCGGGGAGCCAAGCGCCCGCACGGCCAGTGACGCGAGGTGGCTCGGGGGAGCCCAGCACCACGACAGAGGGGTGACCCCACTTACAGGGGTCAAGCAAGTCGCCGCAGGCCCCAATTAGCAGCTCTGACCCTCCCCCAGCTGTTGCTGCGAGCAGCCCCTGCCTGTGCAGAGCCAGAATCCCACGTCCCGGGTTCCCAGGCGACTCTGGCCAGACATCCCGTGCCAGGGGCGAGGCGCTGACGCCCCGGGACAGACGGGCTCTCAATAACCACATTGTCACCCTGCCCCGTCCCACGGCCGTGGCGGGGACACTGCTGTGTCCTGCCTGTGCCGGGAAGGCTGGGGGCAACCAGTCCTTCCCTCCCCCCCAGAACCTTTGGCGGGGGGGCTTCCCTGAGGATCTCCCAGCACTGTAAAGGCGGATAAGACTCGGTTGCCAGCCAGCCCCAGCAGTCGCCGTGCTGACAGCAGTGTTGCTGACGGGACTCGGCTTCCAGCATCCCCCGAAGAGCTCCTCTCTTCCCTCCCCGCAGCCCGGGGGGGCTTCTCGCACAGACACGGCTCCCAGAGCGAACACAAACACCCCCGGCACAACCCAGCCTTTCATTTGGGAGCCAGGCGGGCACCTCGGGCATCCCCCGGAACCCCCCCCGCGCTGTGCCCAGGCAAAACCGCGCGGAAACTGTAAAAATAAAGAAGTTTGAAGAGCGACAGAGGAGAAGAGCAGGAGTGGGGGTCCTGGGAATATTGCTGGGGGGGGTCCTAAAGGGATTGAAGGAGGGATGGGGAGAGCGCGTCGGGGATCCAAGGGGAGCGGGGG
>VYXB01000560.1:0-26903 GCA_013397135.1 Pachyramphus minor
CCATGATGATGATGATGATATTCACCCGTATGAGGTCTGGCTGAAATGGAGATCATTACCCCCATAGCAGCCCTCACAGTGTTGTGCTTTTTACTGGTAGCTAGAAAGGTGTTGATAACAGACCAGTGTTTTGGATACTGCTGAGCAGTGCTGGCACAGCATCAAGGCTGCTGCTCCAATATGCCACTTCAATCAGTAGGATGGGATGGGCAAAATCTTGTCAAGCAAAACAACCAGGACAGCTGTCCCAAACTGACTAAGGGGATATTCCATACCATATGACATCTGCTCAGATGTAAAATCTGAGGATGGAGGAGGCAGTAAAGTCATTTACTCTTTACAAGGTAGAGTAACCACTACCTATGCTGAAGCCCTGTTTCCAAGCAGAAGTGACCAGACATCACCCGCTGGTAAGCAGGGAATAAAATATCCTTGGGGAATTTTTTTTCTTTTCTATTGCTTGCATGCACCGGACTGTCCCTATTGCTCTAATAAACTGCCTTCATAATGACCTAAAAGTGTTCTTTCATCTTATTTTGTCACCCCTACTCCTGCTGAGGAGGGCAGTCATAGAAGGGCTTGGTGGGCACCGGTATCCAGCCAAGGTCAACCCACAACAGTTCTTCTTAATGCCCAACTTGAAGCATGAGGAACCTGAGAAAAGGACAATAACTGGGAGAGATACTGGCAAAACAAGGACTGAAAAATGTTAGAGTGGAATGATCGGGGGAATTTCTGTAGTAAGTGTGGTGAAGGGACAAGCAGTTGATTACGTGCAAATTGTCCCCTTTCGTTCGATGAAAACAATCAAGAGATTGTTGTGTTGTGATGATGTTATCTTGATTTTGATGCAGAGAATTCTTTTTTTGTTGATGTGAGTGAAGACTGTGTGACATATGTGAATTTTAATGACATTTTTAAAATATGTGATTCACAGAGGCAAGGAATGGAATATATTGGGTTTGCGTGGCAAGGTTTTGGTAGTGAGGGGGATACAGAGGCGGTTTCTGTGAGAAGCTGCCAGAAACCTCCACCATGTCTGATGAGGCCAATGTCACATATCTCCAAGATGGACATACCACTGGCCAAATCTGAACCTATGAGTGAAGGTACCAGCACCTCTGGGATAACACAGTTAAGATGAAAAAAAAGGTTACTGCACAGAGGCCATTGCAGATAGAGAAGTGAGGTGTGAGAACATGGGAGACAAACAGCCCTGCAGACACCAAGGCCAGTGAAGAAGGACAGGGAGCAGATGCTCCAGTTCCTGGAGCAGATATTTCCCTGCAAGCTGTGGTGAAGACCATAGTGAAGCAGACTGTCCCCTCTGCAGCCCACAGAGGTCCATGGTGGAACAGATATCCACCTGCAGCCCACAGAAGATCTCACATTTAAAGGAGAGACACATTGAAGGAGAACAGTTAGAGTTTGATTGTCCTTAAGAATAGTATGTGCTTGTGATTTGAGAAATGCAAGAGGTGCTCCAAATTTGCAGGTGTCAGCGGGTTACTTAGCTTTAACACAACAAGGTCAAAACATTCTGTGACATTAAACTTCACATACACACATGTTCAGACATCAGCAAAAGATATTTTGGTTAGCATGATTTCTACAAAAGCATGTGTGTGACATATTTGCTGTATTAAGAAATAGGCTTTTTTCCCTATTCCAGAAGTGAATCTGAATAATTTATATACTTTGCACAGCTGGAAAAGCGTGTGGAAAGCCAGCACTTTGTAGAGCTTACGTGCATGACAATGAGCACACAGACTGCTAGAGAAGTAAGTAGCTACAGCCTCCAGGATATCCGTTACAGAGAGATCATTACTTCACCAGATTATCTCTATCAGGACTTCTCCCACTATATAGTGCAAACTGGAAAAATTGTAACAATCCATACCAGGTAACTGTGAATTAAGTAAAAGCTTGGAAATTCCTTTTAAGAAACAAACCAGAATCCTCCTTCCTTAAACTGAGCCACTGATAAAGCAGGGCTGCTCTGCTCTGGCTCATAGCCCGACCAGGGACACATAGAGATGATGTCCTATGGGAGCTGCCTCCCCCTAGCCTCCTTCCCCAGTGTGTCACCTGCATGGCAACCTTAAAAACCAGAGGAATTGCCCCTGCTTGTGTCCAGCTGGAAAGTCTGAGACAATATCCATACAAGCACGGATGTTTTTAAGTACGTAAGTGCCAAAGCACCCAGATTGTTTGGCATCCTAATAACACCTATCAGTAAAGAGTGCCCAGAATAACCCTCTCTGCATCTGCTCCATCGTAGCAGACTAAAGCCAATCAGGGCCACAGATCTGTCTCTCAAAACAGCCACAGTTTGTTTTCCTTGTTCAAATTTTGATTTTCTTTATGTGAGCGAAATTGACAGTTGCAGTAATGAATGATGACTGTTCCTGCTTAAATCTCTACTTTAAACATAGGTCTCCATAGGGGCAGAGGCTATAATATCAGTTTAACAAAAACTGACTGATGTATTAATGAGAGAGACTTAACAGCAAAATTAGATCTGCTGTTCAGTAAGGGTTGATGGTATTTCCCTATTTGCATTAGACATGCACTGATTGGAAATCGGGATTTTTGGCAGAAGACTGTCGAGAATAAATGCTGACCCTTCCCTGCCTAACCCAGCAGCTCTGATTTAAAAGTGCTACAACAAGTGAAACAACTCAGCCTTTGGCTGACAATTAGCAGATATTTTCGGCTGGTTGCCTCCTGCAATGCATATGTTTAAGAGGAAAGCTTTACGTACTAATGATAGACTCTGTGTCTGATGGAGTGCCACTGTTACATCTGTTAACAGCACATTTGGCTGGTGTCCCCTTGACACTTTTCTGAAATACCAACAAAGAAAACACAGATCCTTTGGGCAAATGAAATAGAGGTGCAAATAACAGTCACACCTCCCTGTCTTTTTGCAGTATCACTTCTTGTCTCCAAAACCAACACAGATTTGCTTGCATACTCCTGGCAGGTAGCCACAATTTACACTTGAAATCAGGATCAGTCACAACATATTATCATTGTCATGCTATACTGTAAGAGACAAGCTTCTACATAGGAGGAAAAAAGAGTAAGGGCCTCAGCTTTCTTATGGATCTGGATGTGGTGCTATTCTTTTGCAAAGGTCCCCTCCTCACTGCAGGGCCTGTGTGCGGGTAGGGAGGAGAGATTGTATTGCTACGTATGGTAGTAAAGTATCTTTGACAGTTGATTTGTAGGTTTTGCTCTAATCCAAGGACAGAAGCTGCTCTTTGCGGTTTACTGTTTATGAGGTGCAACTTCTGATTAATTGACTCTCCTGAGCATAGAGAATAAGAAAATCACAGGTAAAAAAATGAGCACTTGGACATTAGAGGTCAAGTCAAATGAACCTCTAGGTGCTTACTGAAGGGTTCACATATCCTTCCATACAGCATTTTGCTTAAGCAAAATATGGGATCAGGCATCCTGAAAGTCCAAGGACAGTTCCTGGAAAATCCTAGTGGAAAATGAGATCAGCACCTTTAAGTGATAGTTCACTTGCCAGCAGCCAAGACTGCTGGTAAAACAAATCTTTAGTTTGGACCACTGTCTCGTTCAAAGTATACTCACTGAACATAAAGATGAAGACATTTCTTGGATTTTGATTCTTAAAAGCAAATCTTTCTGCAATGTTAAACAGCTCATCAGGAGAGGGCTTATGGGCATTTAATCTCCTGTGCTCATTAATTCCTACAAACACTCTGGTTAAGTGACTGGGAATGTAAACTGCTGCGACCAGAAGAGGAATGCAAGCTCTTGAACCATGATCCCTTTCAGAGTTACTGATCATCAGCTTGTCTGATCAGTAAAAAAAAGCAGCCAAAATTAAAATGTAATTAATTTTGAAGTAATTAGCTATAGTACCCCTCTTTTGTGTATTATGAAATGCCTGCACAGGCCTCAAACAAGTGACGTTGCTCTTCTCATCTTGGTGAGAAAAAGTAACTCCTTCCAAAACCTGGAACTATAAAAAATGCTCTATTTTACAGCACAATAAAGTTTGCTTTGTATTTTGCAGATGATACAACATACTCACATATGGTAACACCACTTTCAAGGATAATCCATATTTTAATTTACATTGTGCTGTCTGTAGATGTATTTGTGAGACACAGCAAGCAGATACATATAAAAAAATAGAGACTGAGAGAGCAGTTTCTATTTTTTTATACATCATATTACAAATGTTTATTTAATGAAGACAAACTACTACTTGCTGAGACTGCAGTCCTTCTTAAAGTATAAATAAATATTTCCAGAGCTTATTAAAACTACACCCTCTAAATTTTTAAACATTTAGCTATTACAATTGTCACTATTTCAATGCAAAAAGGAGGAATGAATTAAAGCACATTACTGTGCATGGAACAACTGAACATACACATAGGTTCGTAACCAAGACACTTTTAAAAAGCCACAAGAAAATCATACACTAACCTCCAGTTTTTATTTAAATTATTATGAATTTTAATCCAGATGGCAGTAGTTACTAGTTTTGCGAACTCGTCTGTATTTTCTGCATTTTTCAGTCTCACACAATCAGAGATATTTTCTCCAAAATCATTCGATATACATTGTCTGTCTTTCCTTTTGAAATTATTTTAAGTATTATATCAATAGAAACACAAATGAGAGTTTAACTGGGAAAAACCATCTCCCACAAAATTTAAAGTATTATGCCTTAAAGAATTTCCATGCTTTTAAATTACAACATAAATTTTCCATCCAGAACTTTAGAATTTTAAGTTCTTTGACCAGATGTCAGGTTAGGAAGGCTACAGTAACTGCCCTATTAAAAAACAACAACAACAACAATCCAACAACAAAACCAAACAAACCCTCTCACCCCCAAATATCTACATCTCAAACAAACGCTCAGATTTCGCAGAAGCATTTTAAGGGACTCTATGAATTAGAGTAATAGGAGTGGTAGGCACTGTGTGCCCCAGGTTTAGCAGGGACAGTTTATCAGGTTAGCACGCTGGGAGAAGGTGAGGGAAGAAACACACGGTGAAAGCTTACAGCCTCACATATGTGTGTGTATATTGTAAAAACACTTCATCCTGGAAAATCAGTCATAGAATATCCTGAGTTGGAAGGGACCCACAAGGATCATTGATTCCAACTTGTGGCCTTGCACAGGACAACCCCAAGAATCACACCATGTGCCTGAGAGCATTGCCCAAATGGTTCTTGAACTCAGACAGGCTTGGTGCTGTGTCCACTTCCCCAGGAAGCCTGTTCCAGTGCCCAACCATCCTTTTGCTGAAGAACCTTCTTCTAATATCCAAGCTAAACCTCCCCTGACTCAGCTTCCTGCCGTTCCCTTGAGTCCTGTCACAGGACAGGAGAGGAGGTGCAGAATCCAGCACTTCCTCTTGTTGAATTTCATACAGTTGGTGATTGCCCAGTCTTCTCATTTGTTGAGGGTTCTCTACAGGGCTTCTTGGCCTTCAAGGGAATCAACAGCTCCCCCTTATTTAGTGTCAGTGGCAAATTTACTTGGCATTCCTTCGACTCCTGCATCTCAGTCATTCATAAAGATGTTGAAGAGAAACAGGCTTAAAATGGAGCCCTGCAGAACCCTGCTACTGACTGGTTGGCAGCCTGATGGCCCGAGGTTCCTTCCCACACAGGTGTAAAAATGAAAGTAATAAAAGAATCAAAGGTGTAATGCCACCAGCTCTTCTAACACACTTGAAGAGCATGAAGACTTCTTGACTTGGGTATTCTTTCACTTTTTGAGAAGCTGGCAGCTAAACTAAACCTGAATAGCAAAAGAAGTTATCATGGACTCACACACCATATTTCTTCAGAGAAAACTCAATATGAAGTGAACTATAGAACTTCAAGGTTGAACTTGCATGTTGCTTGTGTGAATAAAATGCAAGGGAAACTCAGTGTCCTCCCGTACAGGACCCCACAGAGACAGGGGAAAGGACTCAAAGCCATTATCCCCTATAACTGTGGCATAGACCATAATGGAGTAAGAGTCCCCTTAGAAGCCATGGGTCCTTAAAGGAGGGGATATACCCTCAACCCTGAAGTCAGAGAGNTTTCTCTTTGGACTAATACAGAAGAGAAAGAAATGCTTTTGTAGATACTTTACCAAAAGAAGATACCTTTCTCTTAGACTGGAATAAGCTAGGAGAAATGCTTTTGTTACATCTGGCACCCGGCCAACCATCCAGCTCCCCGCAAGGAAAAGAGACCAAATTTGTATATAGCAACCTGATATTCTTTTTATTCATAAGTTAGTTTAATTAGTGTTATAATATATGTTATTTCCATAAGATAAGCTAAGTTTAAGTAGTACCGTTGTAGTATATATTATTCATAAGATAAGCTAGTTTAATTAGTATTGGTGTAGTACGAGTGATTTCTTAGTTTTTATCTTTCTAGTAATAAATCGTAGTATTATATCCCTTAAGTCAAGCCTCTGTTTTGTCTGTATAAAACTTCTTTCAACTGATAGTAATTGTGTGAAGGGGGGAATTCGAGAAAAAAAGGCTTTGATCCCTGGTTAACCCACAACACATACTAAAACCAGAGGTCATGAGACTAGAACTAAACAATGGCTTTCTATTAGCTCTGTTTTCAAACTCTGCAGAAAGCTAAGAAAATCATCAACTGCTGCTTAGGTCTGCCTTTTTCCAGGTGAGAAATATCACTCCAGAAAACATTTTCATATGCAAATGTCTTTCTGTACACCCAAGGGAAAAAAGAGATATTGTGAAAAAGCTGTTTACCTGGTCTGGTGGAAATTGAGAGTTTTGGGTTTTTTTTTGTCAAAACTGTGCATACTCCAGATGTTCAGATGATAAAACCTAGGAAATTCACACAGGCCAATCTGGTTGCTGTTTTTTGTTTTCACACACACCAAATTAAATTGTGCAGTAAGACCCCATCTGCTCAACTAAAAATTAAAAGCATAAGTTTATCTCATTTCTTTCAGTGGACCATCCAATTGCCAGAAGTACTCTCTGATGTAAACTACTCTTGAGACTCAGTGGTTTCCAAACAGAACTGTAATGCACACAAAGCCTTGATGATCTCCACTGGAACTCAGAGTATCTAACAGCTGCAAATGACTGCTCTAGCCAATTACTCCCAGCAACAGAAAAAGGTAAACAATCACTATAGGAAGAAGCCTCTCTGCCAGTGAAATATTAATGCATTTTTAGGCAGCTGTTGTTTGCCCTGAATCTTGGTTCAAGTTTTCTCAAGGGTAAAATTCCTTCTGTTAGTTGCTGTTCTTCTATATGTTTTTAGAGATTAATAAAAAGGGAAGCGTGGTCTGGAACAGATTTCAGAAAATCATCTGCACTTATTTTATCAGTCAAAATTAATTACAGAAAAGACCTTTATTTTTTTCCTATTTCAGGACTGTTGGTTATATCTAATAATATCTACTCTTTTATACCTCTTCATGGAAGTATTTTACAGCATACCATAAGCATGGTTAAAGTTTATATTCTCTTGTTTCCTACAGAGGTGTGATCATTACTATAACTTCTTAGGAATTGCTCTTCACTGAGCTTTTGAGCACATTTTCCATAACAACATAGCATGCCTCATCCCAGAGGAATGCAGCTGCTTTAGTGATTCTTCAGCACTCATCTCCTCTTTAGCATTGATTAGGCTTTTCAAATCAGAGGCATCCAGCATCATGCAAACTGGTACAGCAATGCAACAATTATACAACTTGCACTAGCAAAGATGTTCCCTATTTCAGCAGCATAAGCCATAAAAAACTAGCACACAGTTATGCACTAAATCATACAATATTGTATGTCTCCAGCTAAGTGAATACAGGGGTGTAGAAGCAGTAGTGAAGCAAATATGAAATCACCATACACATTGCTACAGGCCCTTGCTCATAGACTGGACAGAGTATCTGAAGCACATCTAAGGTCTTATTTTTAGGTTTTTCATGACACTGCAATTAATCAGTTGTAACAGTAAAAGCTTTTTAAGTAGGAATTATTCTCACCAATGGAAAAAAGATCTTCAAAAGCATTTTCCTTTTGGTCAACATTTCATAGAATGGCTTGGGCTTGATGGGACCTTAAAAATCATATAGTTGCACCCCTCCTGCCATAGACAGGGACACCTTTCACTAGACCAGGTTGCTCAGAGCTCCATCCAACTTCACCTTGAACACTTCCAGGGATGGGGCATTCACAATTTCTCTGGGCAACATGTTCCAGTGCCTCACTACCCTCACAGTAAAGAACTTCTTCCTAATATCTAATCTATACCTGCTCTCTTTCACTTTGAAGCCATTTGCCTTTGCCCTGTCACTACATGCTCTCGTAAAAAGCCTCTCTCCATCTTTCTTGCAGGCTCCCTTCAGGTACTGGAAGGCCACAGTTAGGTCACCCTGAAGCCTTCTCTTCTCCAGGCTGAAAAAACACAATTTTTTCAGTCTTTCCTCATAGGAGAGGTATTCTATCCCTCTGATCACCTTCATGGCTTCCTTTGGAATTGCTCTAACAATGTCAATGTCCTTTCTGTGCTGAGGACCCAAGAGCTGGATGCAGCACTGCATGTGGGGTCTCACCAGAATAGCATAGAGGGACAGAATCCCCTCCCTCAACCTGCTGCCCACACTGCTTTTGATGCAGCCCAGGATACACTTGGCTTTCTGGGCTGCAAGATTGCACTGCCAGCTCACATCCAGCCTCTCATCCATCAGCATCCCCAAGGCCTTCTCAGCAGGGCTGTTCTTGGTCTGTTCATGTCCTAGACTTTATTGATACTGGGATTGCCCTGACTTAGGCGCAGCACCTTGCACTTGTTCTTATTAAACCTCATGAGGTTCCTATGGACCAACTTCTTGAGTTTGTCCAGGTCCCTCTGGATGGCATCCAGTCCTTCAGAAGTGTCAACTGCACCACTCAGCTGCAAATCTGCTGAGGGTGCACTTGATCCCTTCACCTATGTGATTAATGAAGGTGTTAAATAACACTGGCCCCAATACGGACGCCTGAGGGACAACACTTACCACTGATGTACATTAGGACTCCGAGCTGTTGACCACAACCCTCTGGATGTGACCATCCAAACATGTTCTTGTCCATCTATTATTATCTGAATATCTGAACTGTCTGCGTTATCATGGTTGATGAGTGCTACCCTTCAAAGCCTGGAGGTCTTCTTGATCAGGAAAAGGAGGCATATGGCTTTCTGAGAACAAAGTTTCCCAAAAAACCCATTCGTTTTCATGCATCATTTCTACTAATGGGTAGGCCTCTAGTTGCTTTTACCAATCTGTCTGTTTCATGTGATAGGCCAGTTTTCCAATGAATCTCATAAAGAACAAATGTGTTTGGAACTGCATATACCTGGATAAAAATTTTATTTTGTTAACCTCTTTACTTCTTGTCTTCTACCTCCTGTTAGTTGTACACAGAACATTTGCTTCAGTGTTCCCAGACTACAGAATTTAACATCAGACTCAGCTGATTGTCTCAGCTGATTACTCAGCTAATCATATAACATCCCTTGGTATGCACAAAACCACTGTTTTGACAGCACAGAAGTGAAAGGCTCATTTTTTCTTTGATTTTGCAATTCCAACAAAACTGCATACAGGTTCACTTCCCAATGGAACAGCGGAAATCAGTGTGAAGTCTGGTTTTCCTCTCCACAGTGACAATGTGCAATAAGGAAATTGTTAGCAGTGGAATTTACATAACAGAGATCAAAATAAATGGTGGTTTGTTTTTGCACAGTTTATTTTCCTAAAGTAGATAGGGTCAAAATATTTTTTCCTTTGACTATGCCAGGAAATAGGGAATCTTCTTCGTATATTGAACAGAACAACTGATAACCATTCCTACTGAAGGGCAATGAATTATTAGTATTTCCAAATACCTAATGGTAAACAAATGCATCTCCCGTTCATGAAGCATCTTGGGGAAGGAGAAAGCATTTTCATAGATAGAGGCCTTAGTTTAATCTTAAGGATTTTTCTATATACCTTTCTTTCATGAAAATCAGCTTCTTGATTTCACAATCATTAACCTATTAGAAAAATGTTGAACACCAAGAGGCTAGATGTGGTGGGTTTTACCAGTCCCCCAGGCTGAAATGGTCAGGCCCGGGTAGATTTCTGGAGAAAAAGCCAATCAAAAGTTTTAGTAACGCCTCTGCTGATGATATATTTAAGAAAACAGAAGAGAAGGTGAACCACGCAGAAGAAATTAAGCAGCCATGTAGGAGGGAGGCAGCAGACGCCCCCAAAGTGGGGGCCAGGCCCCTCTTCCCCGGCCTTGGGCCAGGGGCAGGCATGGCATTGAAGTCTCTCCAGCCAGGATGTGTAACAGTGGAGAAACAAACTCCAGACAGAAACTGCCCAGCTGAAACATGCTGCAAGGATTCCAGCCCTGGCAGAGAGCAGAGGAGGACTTGAGATAACCAGCTTCCTTCAAGGTCAGTTCTAGCAGGAGAAGAGCTGAGACGAGGGGGGAGTTCCCTCTCCCCCTCCTCCCTTAGAACCGGGGAAAAACTGAAAGTTCCAAACCCCTGCTACGTTTAGAAGATAACTGGGGTGCAGAGAGACACCCAGCAGTTAATGAGGCAATTTGTCCCGGAACAGACCAGTACCTACTGAGGCTGTGACCCTTGTGAGAGGTCTGAGTTGAAGCAGAGACCTGCTAGAGACCTGTGGCCTATGGAGAGAGAGACTTATGCTGGAGCAAGTTGTTCTGGCGGGACTTTTAGTCCCAGTGAGAGATCCATGCTGGTGCAGCTCACTTGTGATCCAAAAAGGACAGCAGAGAAAGGAAGAGCTGTTGTCCCGAGTGGAGTCACAAGCAGAGGTCTATTTAGGACTATCTTTGGTGGGAATGGGACTTCCATGCAGCAGAGGAAAGACTTAGAGCTATTCTCTGTAGTTGTGGGTGAAGACTACGGCAAAGTGTCCTTCTGCAAAGGACCCCACAGGAACAGGGGAAAGGACTCAAAGCCATTATCCCCTATAACTGTGGTACAGACTATAGTGGTATAAGAGTCCCATTACAAGCCATAGAAGACCTCAGGAGCCCGGCTGTATCTTCCTAGCCTCTGGTCCTGTCCNNNNGAGAAATGCTTTTGTTAGACCCTGGTACTCAGCCAAATGTCCAACTCCACACAAAAGGGACCTTCCCCCTTCCCTTGCTTTCCCAAGGCAGGGGAAAATAGAGACTGAAATCCCGAGACGAGCCACCGAACTTGTAAAGAACAACCTGACATTCTTTTTCCATAAGATAAGCTAGTTTAATTAGAACTGTTGTATTGTTATGTTATGTATATGTTATTTCTTAGTTTTAATATTGCTAGTAATAAATCTTAGTATCATATCCCTCATGTCGAGCCTCTGTTTTGTCTGTATAAAACCTCTCTCAACTTATAATAATTGTGCGGAGGGGGGAGATCAAGGAAAAGGTTGATCCCTGGTAAAACCTACGACACTAAACCACCACACAGATTAGTAGTTTCATTAATCAAAGATGTAACCTTAACCCTTCAGATACAATTTGACCTTTACTGAAACACATTAAAGTGTCCTATCTTCAGGAAAAGTAATAATCTAGCAGCAGTGCAGAATGTATGATAGCTATGGAAAAAAGGGTTAATATCACAGGGGAAAAATCACCATTATTAGAACCATTTCAGTTCTAGAAAAAATGATGCAATTCTAACTCAGTGCCATTTTTCTCTTTTGAAATTTATAATAATCACTCAATTTTCTATTTTTTACAGTGAACTTCTGAAATTTCCTAGGGCAAAGGCTCCTAAAACAGCCCAGCTAAACAAAAATTCCAGTAAGTTGCATTAACTTTTCACATCTATTTAAACACCAGATTCCCCAAAAAACTTTAACAAATTTCTGACAGAGTAGCTGTCCATAAACATTTAAGGTCAGCTTACTGTCAGGATGTGCAACAGTGAGTGAACTACATATGCAATAGCCATGTTGTTAAAGAGAAGCTACACCAAGACTCACTATATCCTCCACACTAGCGTGACCCTGTATAGAGAGTCAGTCCTCTGGACTATCAACTGGAGAGGTCTGTGGTCCCATGCTACCTCCAGAGCTGGATTTTGTCTTGTTTTCACTTTTTCTCCAAGGAAAGACAGGGACAAGGGATGACAGGCTCCTTAAACCTGACAGACCTGACACAAGAGATACCCAGCACAACATCCTAACTCTCACACACAAAGACCAAGAGCCCTGTTTCACCTTTCCCATGTAGCTATTCTTGTATATCTTTAGCACTGTACAGTTTATCATTTCCTGAGGTGTGCTTTTAGGGAGCTGTTGTAGTTGTGAACAATTTTGAATGTTTGGAACCTACTCCTGTTAAAAATCTACTGTGTTATTTACAAAAGCACCCATATCAGAAATATACAATAAAGGAAGAGGGGCATGCAAAATGCTGTGCTTACATGGGAATATAAGTACTGTTTACATACACAAAAGCACGTGATGTATTTTCCTACCTCATGAGGGATCTCTGCCTCTGTAAGATAAACATGCAGCAGTATTAAGCATCAGAGCTCAAAGAGGCTGAGGACTATCGGGGAACGTGAGAGAGAAATAGACTGGTGGAGTCACACACGTTCCATCCCTGAGAGAGATGCTGCAGATGGAACCTTGACAAGAGTCAAAGCAGCCCTGACCATCTGGGCCTGTTTAGCCTGGAGAAGAGAAGGCTCAGGGGAGACCTCATCACTCTCTACAGCTACCTGAAAGGACATTGTAGCCAGGTGGGGGTTGGTCTCTTCTCCCAGGCAATCAGCAGTAAGACAAGAGGGCACAGTCTCAAGCTCTGCCAAGGCAGGTTTAGGTTAGATATCAGGAGGAAGTTCTTTACAGAGAGGGTAATCAAGCACTGGAATGGGCTGCCCAGGCAGGTGGTGGATTCTCCATCCCTGGAGGTGTTCAATACTGGATGTGGCACTTAGTGCCATAGTCTAGTAACTGCAGTGGTAGTGGATCAAGGATTGGACTTGATGATCTCAGAGGTCCTTTCCAACCCATCTTATTCTGTGATTCTGTGATCTTGCCATCAGGCAGAAGGAAGGGGTCTAAAAGATGGTAGGAATGGAAACAGATCCCTGCTCAGGATGGCAGAAGAATCCTCTTCCTGCCTACCTGGCTTTCCCACATGCCCTTCATGGAAGAGATATGGGGCTCTGGAACTCAAGGGTCAGGCAAACGATAGTGAAGGTCTATCTGGGGAGTTGCCCAGAGCAAGTCAGTCAACAGGACACATCACAACTACAGGTGTTAAGAAAGAAAGAGCAGTAACTGTAGTAGGTGACTCTCAGAGGAATTGAGGGCACTGGACCAATTCCACAGCAAAACCTGCTGCCTCCCTGGGGCCTATATTACTAGAAGACTCCCTGGACTAATTTGGTACTCTGATTATTACCCATTTGTGGTTGTCCAGGTGGGCAGCAACGAGGTTGTTGAGAGAAGTCCTAGGGTAACCAAAAGCAACTTCAGGACAATGGGATGACTGGTTGAAGGGACAGGAGCACAGGTGGTGTTTTCCTCAATCCCTACAGTAGAAGGGAATAATTTTGAAAGAAACAGGAGAACCTACTTGATCAACATGGCTTGAAGACTGGTGCCATTGGTGGAATTTTGGCTTTATTAATCATAGAACTGTTCATATGGCACCAGGCTTGCTGGAGACAGATGATGTTTGCCTGTCTAAAAGTGGGGGCAAGATTTTAGCCTGGGAGTTAGCTGTGGGCTGATTGAGAGGGCTTTAAAGTAGGTCTGAAGGGGGAAGGGGATAAGATTAGGCTGTCTAGAGATGAGCCTGGAGGCAGCACGCCTGAGTTAGGAGTGCAATCAACAACCCAGCTGAAGTACACCTACAAAAAATGTACACCTTAGGGATAACNTAACTGTAGTGGTGACTCTCAGAGGAATTGAGGGCACTGGACCAATTCCACAGCAAAACCTGCTGCCTCCCTGGGGCCTATATTACTAGAAGACTCCCTGGACTAATTTGGTACTCTGATTATTACCCATTTGTGGTTGTCCAGGTGGGCAGCAACGAGGTTGTTGAGAGAAGTCCTAGGGTAACCAAAAGCAACTTCAGGACAATGGGATGACTGGTTGAAGGGACAGGAGCACAGGTGGTGTTTTCCTCAATCCCTACAGTAGAAGGGAATAATTTTGAAAGAAACAGGAGAACCTACTTGATCAACATGGCTTGAAGACTGGTGCCATTGGTGGAATTTTGGCTTTATTAATCATAGAACTGTTCATATGGCACCAGGCTTGCTGGAGACAGATGATGTTTGCCTGTCTAAAAGTGGGGGCAAGATTTTAGCCTGGGAGTTAGCTGTGGGCTGATTGAGAGGGCTTTAAAGTAGGTCTGAAGGGGGAAGGGGATAAGATTAGGCTGTCTAGAGATGAGCCTGGAGGCAGCACGCCTGAGTTAGGAGTGCAATCAACAACCCAGCTGAAGTACACCTACAAAAAATGTACACCTTAGGGATAACAAACAGGAGATGCTGGAAAGCACCGCGCAGCAGGAAAGCTATGAGTTATTTGCCATCCCATGACTGGATGCTGCAATGATGGTTATAACCTCCACAGAAGGAGAGGGCTGTGGTGTGACTCTGTACATGAGGGAATATTTTGACTGTAGAGCTCAAGGTCAACGATGGCTGGAGTCTGTTATAGACCACCCAACCAGGATGAAGGGGCAGATGAAGTATTCTTGTTCCTGTGGGAGACTTTAACTTGACAGGACAAGCAGAAACAGTCTCAAGTTGTGCCAGGGGAATTTCAGGTTGATCATCAGAACGAGTTTCTTCACTGAAAGGGTTGTCAAGCTTTGGAATGGTGTGCCCAGGGAGATGGTGAAGTCATCATCTCTAGAAGTGCTCAGGAAATGGTCTAGTTGACAAGATGGTATTCAGTCAAAGGCTGTGACTTAATGATCTTGGAGATCTTTTCCAATGTTAATGATTCTATGATTCTATGTTTGATATTTAAAACCACTTGGTTCATTGGTGCTACATGCCCCACAAATCTTCCTTTCAACTCTGGGAGAGTGAAAAGATTGTGATTAAATGCACAGAAGGAAAACGATTAGACTGAAGATGTGAACAGTGCAATCTTTTCTTACCTGTAAAGACTTCTCCTGGCAGGGAATTGAGATGAGCTTCCAACTGCTTAAGAAGTGTCTTTCCACCCTCCTCAGTCAATGAGGTAGTTGGATCCTCTTTCTTGGGGTCTTCTCCCTACTGGCACCTTGAACACATGTATCTTGTCAACTGCACCCGTATATCTTGCAGCAATAATCATGTGCAGTCTAAATTGAAGGATAAAAAAATTAGTATTTACACGTAAAAGTAACTCTCATTCCCTCCTAAATCTTACCCCCATTAACTGTTCCCTCATGTTTAGAGAGTTTTTATTCTGCATATCTACAGAAGCTGCAGTAGTACCAGAGCACCTGATTTTTTTCATAACTTGAACTTTCAGTCTTCTAATTGCATCAGTATTGCAGTAATGCATCCAATAGGGCACTTCTGTAATTTCAGGACAGAAAGGAATTAAGAATAATATAGACTTGTTTGAGCTGAATGCTACATTTCAGTCCATACAGCAGGAAAGAGCACAGCCTTGGTGAAACACGTGTGCCTTGCAAGTTCATGCTAGAAGCTTAAACGAGAGAGAAACATACCACTGTTCAAAGTGAAATGACACTCTAACATCCTTCTGCTTCCTTCTTCTCCAGGAAACGAAAACATTACACTGGTTATACTGATACACCGATATTAATATATCTCAACATGAGGCAATGCTCTTTTCATAAAGCATTATGCACAAAATATCAGGCCAAAGGTGGAAGTGATAATACATACAAAAAAATGCTCCCCAAAAAATCTGATTCTTAGGAGGGCTGATAGAGGTCAGCTGAACAGCTGTCTAGATTAGCAAAGAACCATCCAGAATCTGTAGGGTTTGCCAATATTCAAAGATCAGTATCAATATTAAGAAAAACGTAGCTACATTCCCAAAGCTCTGGTGAGCTAATAGGTCCATTTAAGTCAAGAAGAGCATATCAGCATGTCTGATGGAAGATTCACACTAAATACCTCCAACAGACTGTCTCCTATCCTCCACCACCAGGCTGAGCTGTTTAAGAAGCTGAAGTGCACATCTTCTGGCTAAATAGGTTCCTTATAACCAAGTGCAGAGTTGTTCACTTCATCTCATTTTTTATTGCCACTGACTTGGAGAAACACTAAAGAAGTCCAAAGCAACTTCCACCTGTTTTGGGGGCTAAAAGAAACAATATTATGTAAGGAACATGGCCTCTCCCAGGGCCTGACACTTCTTACTCCCGATGTGTGGACAGTTGGAGAAGTCTACTTTGCCCAAAATAATCCAATCTCAAATAAGCTTCCAGTCCAAAAACCTCCTGGTACCTGTTACTATGACTACTGCTAGATTCTATTTCTCCAAATAACTTTCATTTTGGAAGTTTACTCAACTCTTTGAAATCCCTGCTGCAAAAGGAGTACTTGACAGAGGGCAGACTCACCAGATTTATGCGATTTCTAAACAGGCATTGTCATATTTACTAAAGGTGTGGGCAACAATTCAAGCTTTTCAGGTTAAAACTGCTCTTTACCCCAAAAGCAGACTTTCCGAGACTATCATAGATTGTCACCTCATGCCACCAAAAGATGCTAGCATATCTGCTGGCCCAAACCACTAGCCATCAAAGGAGCCGTTTTACAAAGAGATGCCTCTACAGTAAAGTTTAATTAGGAAAAAAGATGCATTTTGAGATGTACATATTGAAATGTTAAAGTTCAAATTCTACAACAGGGCAAAGCCCAACATCTAAGAATGTGTAAGCAGAGTTGGATCAACAGTGTTAACATGGTTGAAATTGCACAATCTCAAGCTATTATTTTAGCTATGATGGAGCACAGCTCAAATTGTGTTCATTTCTCAAACTGTTAAAAACCCAGAGATACTATCTCTAGTAATGAAATACATTTGTAACTATTTTGATAGTCCTATTAGTTGCTGCTTTTCAAGACTTAACTAAAGTCACCATTCCTATAGATTTAGTCACCTTCATGTAGTGTGTCTGAAGTGACAATACAAAGTTTTTTTAACATTGGTCAGGCCTGCTCAGCAGTGCAGATAAGAGTACCGCAGACTTCTTAGTACCTGATGCCTCTGGGTGTTATGCAGAGATGTACAAAACCAATGGACAGCCAGACACTTCAAAAATGCAACTTTTCATTCATGACGGCAAAACACTTTCTTGCCAAAGCAAAGTTCTCCTAGATGCAGGTGGGAAGGTCACCTGTCACGGCCAATCTTGTTGCATACATCTTTTGCAGAAGAGTCCACACAAGCCTCGAGCACGTTTTGCAGTAACAAAACCCTTGTACAAATGCCTCAGCTAACACTCATATCCCTCAGTTACAGCTCATCCTCTGTCATTATCCTGCTTCCAAGCTTATCTACCACTACTGGTCCCTCACAGATATTTACAGACACTATTGGAACTCTTATTATTTACATACAAAAGGAACTATTCCTTCACCAAACTGCATAAGGTAGCTTCACATTTTCTTCTTTAGCTTTATCATAAAACTTCACTATAGTAAGAAAAGTACTAACTTTGTGTAAATTTGCATCAGGTTTCCACACTCGTGGTCAGCTACATATAACCAAATCTGTATTTTTCAGCACTGATATTTCCTTTGGGCAACAGTGTTTATAAATGATACATTTTAGTCTTGCTCCTTGACTGCCAACCTATCTGCAGCTAAAGCAGTTATAATTTTAAACATAAGCATACATAAGCATATTTTGTCCTCATTTCCATATAACAAAATAATTCAACTGTGGCTAGTTATGATGTACTCAAATTGGCGTAAGCTAAGAACTAAAAGCTATTTCTGTAAAAGTGTGCAAGCTGAACACACAGATGTCCCTCCCAGAATATGAATTCCAAATATAGCTCCTCATTTGCTGCCAAGTACAGTGTCTTGCATTCTCTCATTACTCCAGCCACCAGAGAACATAACCATATAAAAAGCCATTAGAACATAGTGTTTCTCTAAGTAACACTATGAGAGACCGTTTATAAACACTGGCTATGACTGACCTCTTGAGGTGCTATTATCTATGTGTGCTGTTCACAGAGCCGATCATTCAAGTAAACTCAGTTCCATCACACTGTGATGTTCAACAATACATGCTACAAGGTTCTGTATGAAAAATCTCAGTAGAGGTGTAAAAGAGAAGGTGAGAGAAAACAGTTAAAAATAAAAGCTATAGTGCATAAGCCACTTTTGGAACTGTGTTTTCACTGGTGGAAATTCACTCTCATTCAACTGAGCAAAGCATATGAATTAAGGTATATATGTATTTATAAAAGGCAAGAGACAGTTGAAGTAAATCTTTAAAAGACAGTCAACTCAAGTGTTGGGAAGGGAAAAAACGCAGCAAGCTATTGTTAACTCAATATCGAACTAACACAGCAATTAAACAGCACACAGACATCAAAATAAAGTCCTCTCTCTCTGTACTTCATGAAGTCATAGAAAGGTTAGGGTTGGAACACTAAGATCTTTAACTATCATTCACCAAGGCAAACAGCCCTGGTATAGGCACATCTGCAGCACAGTAGATGATGGAGGAAAGCAGGGCAAATTTCTAGAGCTGGGGGAACCATGTTTGGTGGAGCCAACAGTGGTGGTGGCTGATCTAAATATGACCTACCTGCCACAAACCACCACTCACCAAGGTGAAACAGCTCCCCGGCTGTTCCAACCATCTCTCTGTATTCCTCACAGGCTACCTGTCGCTGCGTCCACCCTCTGTAAGCTTTTTAGTTCATCCAGGAGCAACTTGTTCATACATGCAGGCTCCCTGACATTCTTGCCCAATTTCCTCTTCATAGGTAAGAAATAAACCTTGAATTTCATGCAGCTCTCTTGGGCCTCTTCCTTCCAGAACTCTATCCCCCGTCACTCTGCCAAGAAGAGACCAAAGTCTGCTCTCCAGAAGTCAGGGTAGTGAATTTGGTCTGTGCTCTCCTCTGTGCCTCGAGGATCCCAAACTCTCCCATTTCATGGTCACTGCAGCCCAGGCTGTCCTTGTGCTTCATGTTCCCCACCAGGCCCTCTCGGTTGGTGAGAACAAGATCCAGCATAGCACCTCTTTTTGTTGGCTCCTCCATCACTTGTAGAAGAAAGCTATCATCAATGAATTAGAGGAAGCTCCTAATCCAAGAGGTTTGTGGCCTGCTGTGTTGTTCCCCAACAGACATTGGAATAACTGATGTCCCCATGAGGACCAGGGTTTGTGAATGCAAGGCTACTCCTATCTGTGTGTAAAGGGCCTTGTCTGCTCAGTCTTCCTTGGTCAGATGGCCTGTAGTAGACTCCCAGTGTAATGTCCACCTGTCCCCATCCTGCCTCCAATCCTGACCCATAAGCTTTCGCTCAGCTCCTCATCCATCCCTGGGTGGAGCTCTAAGCACTCCAGCTGGTCACCTCCAGGTTCTGGGTACCTATTTGCTGACTCTGGCATCTAGCCGATAAGATTGGGATGGCATGTCATTACACACTTTATCACCATTAAACCAGATTAAACAATATTCCCCTTCCCCATCATATGCAGTTTAAAGCCTTATCAATAAGCCCAACTAGTCCTCTTCTCCTTTTGAGGCAAATCCCACCTGAATTTATCGTGCCCTGTGCTACATGGGCCATCCCATCATCAAAGAAATCAAAACTTTGGCAGTGATAAACAGCCACAGATTCATGTATTAATAGACTGGGTCAGTCTGTTTCTTTCAATGTCACTACTTGCACCTGGAAAAATAAGAGGAAAAAAACCCCTGCATCCATGATTCTCTTACCAACTATACCAAGGCCTTGAAGTCTTTTGATGGCTTTTGGACTATGTGTTGTCACTTTGTCACCACGCACATTGAGGACCAGCAACAGGTAGAGGTCTGAAGGCTGAACCAGGCTAGGAAGTTTCCTGGTGAAATCGTTATCCCAGGCCCCAGGAAGGCAGACTTTCCTGAGGTGAGGGTCCTTCCAGCATATTGGAATCTTTGTTCCCCTCAGAAGGAAATCATGTACTACTACAATCCTTCTTTTCTTCCTCACGGAACTGGACTTGATAGGAGATGTAGTCCTTTCTTGACTTGACAAGACCTCTGTTGGAGAAGGACCTTTGTTCTGATCATCATGATTGTCTCACCACACCTAGAGCCCCATAACCATTGTATTTTCTTAGTAACTAGAATCCTAAGCTAATTTACAAGTAGCTCAAGAGCTTTGCAAAAGAAATCTCACTCAGACTGCTTATTCCTCAAAGCAATGGACAATATGGTAAAAGACCTGCTCATGACACTGTTTTCCCTTCAACTTTGTTTATTGATGTACTGAACATGAAAAAGTACAAAGAATCCAAACACAAAAGAAAACATGTACAACCTCTTAAATACTCAACAGAATATATTCTCTATTCCAACAAATGTGAATTAAGTCATACTATACAACTTCAAATAAATACCAGCCTTATATTTTACTAAGTGCTCTGATAAACACTGTAAAGTGAAGCCCAATTTACATGCCTTCTCATCAATGCCATTAGTTGCTACAGTAGTATAGGAAAAAAGCATGTAGCTACTGTTTTTCCCCACATTGGAAAGTTTGTGATTTATACACTATATACAACTTCTAATGCAGAGGATTAGCTTTAACAATCTAAATGCACCTACGAATGAGGAAGTGCTCAGAAAGCCAATTGATTTTTGAATAGCATTGAGTGGGTCAGCATGAAAACTCGCTTATTCACTTTAGCACGCGCTTCACAGTATATGTACTGTACTATACTGAAAGTTTTATAACTACAATTTAAATGAATAAGAACCAAAACCAACTGCAAAGATAGTGTACAACTATGTTATGCATAGAACATTGCTTTTTCTAAGGGGAAGCGTATGAGCATCTCAGTTTATACAAAAGCAGGACGTAACTACATAGTTGTCAGTGCATCCTGGTGAAGGCATCAAACCCTCAGCTTTTTTTTTAAAAATTTAATTATAAGCTAGATGCTAATCAGAAAATATTCTGTATTTGTTCTCCTTAAATTTCCTCAATACATGGTAAAGACTTTTTCTATTTCCCCAAATAGTGATTTAAGCATCATACAAAGTTAAACTTCAATAGCATACAGGTATTTATGGTTTTCATATGAAAAATGTAAGGAAATTTGTTCAAAACATATGTTTATACTGGTTTTTTTTTACCACAAACATATTTATAAACAAAAATGTTGCATCGCCATAAACAGCTGAAGCTAGACTATCTACAGACAAAAAGAGCAACAGATCTGATGCACTGTAAATTCAAGTCCTCAGGACATCAAAAAAAAAAAAAAGCAGACCTCAAGTAACAATGTTAATGCCATTTACAAAGAAAAAACTCATACAAAAACATTCAAAATTGAACATCACTTGGCATGTAACTTAAAAAATAAACCAAATCAAAATTGGCTGAAAGGTTCATAACTTAAAATCTTATTTACATTACACAAAGCTCAGGTGTTAGGCTTGAACTTAACCTTCAAAACACCTCCTAATGTACCCAACGCAGGCCACTTCTGCTGATTTGCTACTGCGCAAACCATGCTCAATGTCTTTTAAGACAAAACAATTCTTCAAACAATAGCAAGTACATCACTAAACACCGTGAGCTCTATCTGAAGGGAATTCTTTAGGAAGAACAGATTTTTTTTCCCCCATCTCTCAGTATTTTAAGTTTTCTGCTTGCTCTTATAGTCTTAAATTTTCACTTGTTTCAAAATCACAAATTAATGTGAGCCACCTGTCACTTAATAACCAGGATGATCAATGACTCCACTGATGATTACAAAAAATGAAACCAACAGTGCATCCCATTCACTTTACTTCTTAATACAAAGGTCTCAAAAGTATTTCTACATCATAAATCTTTCTAAATTTTTCCCAACAACTGCAAATTTCCTGGTAAGTTTTAAAAGCTCACTAGGTGTCATATGAAGAGATTTCTCAAAGTATTCAAGTCAAAATATTTGTTCCAGGACCAGTAAAAAGTTTCTCCAAATTTTTTTTTTTTTTTTTACAAAAATAGATGCTTTTTTTCTAAACCCACATCAAAGAGGTTCTTATCTCTTTGGCAAGGTACTGCTTTACGAAAAGTTCTCCAGTATTCTTACAATAAGCTTTTATAATGTGTTCCCATTCCCCAACCCAAATGATAATTACAAAATAAATACTGCTTACAACTTCATAAATAAAATGTAAACTTCAGATACTTTTCTTGAACAACAAACCAAGAGAACGCATTACAATGTAAACTAAACAAAGCAAATCAAGAAATTAAAAAAAACCCCACAACTTAAGCTACTACACAAAGCCTCAGTATTTACTCATAGGTTCGAAGCAGTCATGTACAAAGAAAAAAAACTTCTTCCCTTAGCTGAAACATTTTAAAAGGTCCACCTTCTTCAAAGAAGGCAATAGAATATGCATTGTAACAGGTAAAAACCCTGTGCCTCTTGTCAATATTCAAACAAAAGATATTTAAGAAGTTCTAATTCAAATATTAGCAATAAAAAAATCTCTTATATTCTTAGGATGCTAAGTAGTCATTTTATCCCCATTTCCACACTGACATACAACAAAGGCATTTACTAATTCATAAAGCTTCTTGTAAATTGCCTTTGTTGTATATTTTTCATGTATTAATGCACTGAGAATAACTTATTAGGCTTTGTGCGTTTTGTTTGTTTTGAAGGAGACCTGCAATACTCTGTCACCAAGGCGGTATCCATTCAGGCTGGCGATTGCCATAGCTGCTTCATCGTAGTTTGTCATAGTCACAAATCCAAAACCTTTGCACTTGTTGGTGTTAAAGTCACGGATGACCTTCACATTGGTTACTGCTCCAAAGGGTCCAAACATTTGCCAGAGGATACTCTCATCAGCATCAGGGGCCAAGTTGTACACAAAAATGCACCACCCAGTTCCTGCATGCCCAGGGATATTAATTCCAGCCAAACTGGTCATTCCATCAATGGTCATTGGAGGAAACCTACTGACAAATGAGGGAAAGCAAAACAGAATCATAAGGTAGCTGTTCACAACAAAATCCCAGCAAAGAAATGTAAAAAAAACCCCAAAATGATACACAGGATGAACATGTTGCTCAGGCTAATAAGGTAACATCACAAACATTTTCTAGCTCCCAACTGCACAAATACTATGTAAAAAAATTATATACAAGTAGGCAGAACAGTGCTAGGTATGTCTGAGATGATGTGACATAGAAAATCGAAAGGAAAGCATGCCATAAACCCAGTGCGGATTAGTAATTTGAAACAGGAATTTCGGGAAACTGCTACAAAAGGTTTATCTATTTCATGCATGATGCAACAAAATGAACAATCTCAGCTGAAGTCTCAATATGCAAAAATCCAACATAAGTCTTACTGAAAAGAGTTTGCAAATACTTCAAAATAATTTGGTTATTATGAACTAAATAGTTCTTTTTTTACCTCTTTACTCCATAAGCTATGTTGAGCAAATTGTCCAACCTGCAAAACATTTAGTAACATGTTCAGTCTTCAGACTTTTCCATCCTTGAAGATTAAGGAAACCTAGTATATTCATTATACTCTACAGAACCTCATGTAATGTTAATGTATCACCACTGAAAGAGCTGTCCCACCTTACTACACCTGATACAGTTACTGAATATAAAATAGTTCTTAGGCAGTAACCACAACCATAAAAAGTTCATTTCATAAAGTACACCACTAGTTTAGCCCAAGTCAAACAGTGTTAGCATTAAGTTACAGTCAGTGAACACATTAGTTAAGTTTTCCACATTACTAACTTAGTTTAGATGAAGAGTTTTATTGAGGCTTCTGACAGTTTGGACATATGACTACCAAGACAGATGCAGTATTTTGGAGCAGTAGCAAACGTCATAACATGAACTGCAAAATGGATTTTTCATTTTCTTGCTCTTTTTGGTAATTTCAAAAAGTCAAGCACGTGAGGAAGAAGGCTAGCTGGGTTGAGTAGGGCTTTTGAAGCCAAGGCCAAAAAAGCAAGCGTATGGACTGTGGAAGCAAGGTCGGATGATAACATTCAGAAGGAATTCAAAGATGCTGCTTGCCACTGAAGGGAGAAAATTTGAGCAGACAAAGCTTAATTGGAGTTGATGCTGGCAAGAAATGTGGGGGACAACAAAAAATGCTTTTCTAAATACGTCACTCACAAAGAGCAGTCCAAAAATATCATCAGACCATTACAGGACGAGGATGTTCATCTCAGTAACAGGGACACAGAAAAGGCAGAGATGTTCAATGATTTCTTTGCCTGTCTTCAACAATGATAATGTAGCTAAAAGGGTCCCAGCACCCTGAAGTGTGAGAACATGGCTGTGTGAATGATGAACTTTGAACTTCTGTGGGATGTGTTGCTCCAACTGGATCCTGTATGTCTATGGGACCTGATGGGATTCATTCCAGAATACTCAAAAGAGCTGCTTGATATCATTGTGAGGCCTCTCTCAGCGATTTTTGAATGCTCTTGGGAATATGGAAAGGTTCCAGTTGACTGAAATCTGGCTAACATTGTCCCAGTTTTCAAGAAGGTTGACCCTGGAAATTACAGGCCTGTCAGTCTCACCTGTACAGCACCTTGTAATATTATAGAGAGGAACTGGGATGTAATAAAAAACACCTAAAGAATGTACAGCCAGTACAACTTCATGAGAGGGGTTCCTTTTGTAATAAGGTAACCCACCCAGCTGATCAAGGGAAGACAGTTGATGTAATCTTTTTGGATTTCAGTAAAGCTTTTGATATTGTAAATATGTCATGTGATGCATGAGCAGGAGTTACAGTGAATGGGGTGACATCAGACTGGTGACCTGTCACTAGTGGGATTCTGCAGGGTTCCATTCTTGGCCCAGTGCTCCTCAGCTTCCTAAGTGACCTTGACAAGGACTTGAAGGAATACTATGCAAATNGGTCCTGGTTGACAGGAAGTTGAAATCAGACAAGAGTGTGTCCTGGTAGCCAGGAGGGCCAACCACATCTTGGGGTTCTTCAGACACAGTATGACCAGCTGGTTGGAGGAGGTGACAGTCCTGCTCTGCTCTGCATTAGCGCAGCCTCACCTTGAGTCCTGTGGGCAGTTTTGGGTGCCACAACATGAAGATATAAGGCCATTAATAAGCATCTGGAGGAGGACTATGAAGATGGCAAAGGGCACTGAGGTGATGCCATGTGAGAAGAGGTAGAGGGCACTTGGTTTGTTCAGCCTGGAGGAGACTAAGGCGAGACATTGCAGTCCACAACTTCCTCATGAGGAGAAGAGAGGTAGGCACTGATCTCTGCTCTCTGGTGATCAGTGACATAACCCAGTGGAACAGCATGAAGCTCTGCTGGGGAGGTTTAGGTTGAATATTAGGAAAAGGTTCTTCACCCAGGGGGTGGTTGGATACCAGGAACAGCCTACCCAGGGAAGCACTCATGTCACCATGCCTGTCAGAATTCGAGACATGTTTGGACAACGCTCTCAGGCACATTGTGTGATTCCTGGGGTTGTCCTGTGCAGGGCCATGAGTTGGACTCAATCCTTGTGAGTCCCTTCCAACTCAGGATATTTTATGACTGGTTTTCCAGAAGGAAGCGTTTTTCCAGAAAGAAGTGTTTTTCAAATATATACACATACACATAAATTAGGCTGTGAGCTTTCTCATGTATTTCTTCCCTCACCTTCCCCCAAGTTGCTAAACTGAAGTATGACATTGCAACTCTAAACCCTTTGAAATTACCTGGCCAACACCTGGAACACACAGTGCCTACCACTCCTATGACTTTTATTCATGGAGTTCCTTAAAATGCCTCTTTAGGAAAATGTCAACTGTGAAGAAGCTCTAGCTTCTTCCTGGTAAATCCTAGGCATGGGAAGTCTTATTATAGATTTTCTTCAGGACTCCACAAAATATGAGCTTAGGTTAAAAAAAAAAGTACATTTGACTTAGTTTTCTCAAACTACAGAGCATTATGATTCTGCAATAAGCCAGGTTTCTGTAATACACTGTCAAGAAAGTAAACCACCAAACCTCTAAAAGAACAGAGAAGAGGAAATTAAAAATGCATGTCTATCATCAGTACACTCAATGTGGATGACAGAGGCCTACTGTCATTGACATCCTGGCAGGGGAAAGGAAGGTGAAGAGTTCTATGAACACCATCATTTATAGGTGCTTGCAGTCAGCTGAGGACTTCAAACAGTAATGGGATCACTTGTATGATTTTCTATCAGTTATGTTGAAGACTTGAAAATATTTTCAAAAAATTCTCAGGGACTTTTCACTGGAAACTTTTAAAGATGATTTAAGCTACACATCCTATAGAACAACTACATAAAGCAGCTTTTGAAAGTCCAGATCAAATTTTCTCTCAATAAGAAAAAAAAGCAGCATTGTATTGATCCTATTGCTTTTACTAAAGTTTTTGCTAATTGTTTTCAGGTCTCTGTCAACTGTTAAAAGAGATGGGGCAACTCCATCAGGTAGTCCTGTCTGAAATGTCAACAAATGCCAAGAATTAGGATTTCTTTCACATGCAACATATGAAAGATCTGAAGCATTGGTGCCAATTAGATAGTTGGCACCACATCTGGAATGCTGCAGCAATGCAAATCAAAGACCCCAAAACCATTTCCCTTTACAGTTAAAAAAAAATTAAAAATTTAAAAAGACTTTTAGCCAAGAAGGATAAGTCTCAAGGC
>VYXB01000560.1:26947-40393 GCA_013397135.1 Pachyramphus minor
AAAAAAATTTGTCTGCAACTTCAGCTTACTTTTAGACCAGTCAGTTAAATCCTTTCCTTCATCTGGCACTGATAAAAGATTTTATTCTCTCTATTTACTACAGACTTGGTACTTATTCAGTGCTTTTTGTCACCATTATACTTGTGATGTGGAGCATATCATGGTATCTTTTAAGGTGGTTTAAAACATTACTATACACTGAGTATCTCAGAAAAAAAAAAAAAAACAACTTGCCAGTGACATTCATAAAAATACACTTCCTTTTAAACAAAAATAAGCCTCCACCAATCAAATAAAAGTCTAAAGCTGAAGGATGGGGGTAGTCTGTGGAAATTACTTCAGTGTAAAGAAATAGATCTAGATCTTATACAAAGAAAAAACTCTGAAAGTTAGAGCATTTTTATTAATGGTGATAGATCTCCCTGGAGTATCAGTTAAATACAGATGCTCCCCCAGTCAGTATCAAAGTAAAACTGAACAAAGACAATTATCTGCAAACATGTGTGTTCAGCTGAACTCAAGGAGTCAGCAGGGCAAGACTTGCCAGAATATGCTGTAACACACAGGCTGTACAACAGCTCCCCCACGATCCTACTTCACACAGTGCACTTGAGTCCATCCTGCAACTTCTGTCCCTATACTCTGCCTATGGAACAATGGCAAGCTTACTTTTATACATTATTCAGCACACTGTTCTAAAGTAACCCCTTTATTCCCTGAGAAATGGCAAGGAAATCCACCAAGTAGAAAAATTGGTTATTTCCTCCCTTACGACAGAAAGCCTGCTCTTCACACCTGTGAGACGGAGCACACAAGGCTGAAAAGCTGAAAACGAGAAGAATTCAGAAATTCTGACAGAAGTGCAGTCCATGAACTCCGAATATTCAGCCTGTAAGTGAGGGTAGCCAATGTAGAGCTTTTAAAATTTGGTACATTCTCTTTGAAGAAAACGGCCAGCTAATTTTATTTCTTGAAAAATAAAATAGAAACTGCTTGAATGTATTACTGTTTAACCCATTCCAGTCACATCCTTTAGGAGCAGAGGGAGGGAAGAAATAATCAAAATCATTGAAACAAAATCCAAAGTACTCATGAATGTCAATAATACAGTATTTGTTTCACTTTGTTCTCACCATCTGTCCTTCCTTTTCAACACACTAAATATCACAGGGAACTATATGGCTGTAGCTTCAACATGGTGGGAACATATATTCCCAAAAAACACGAGCAAAAAATATCTGAATCATCTTCATTATGAAAACTTGTAATAAGAAAGCGTGGCATGGAGGGCTTAGACAACTGACAAGGAAAAAAACAAAGCCTGAATGAGGAAGAAAAATGGAGGGTGGGAAGAGAAGGCTGGCTGTGGCATGCTGTATGGCTGTGAAGAAAACTAAACTGCCTAAGGCAACGTTCACTGAATCAACTTGTGCATTATTCAAGAATAATCTAGGAAGTGAAAAATCATCTTTGAAAAAATTTTTAGTGCCTGAGTAGAAGAAAAAGATGTCACTTTAGTTGAGCTAAGTAGGTTTATTAAACAATGAAATGCTATCAGTGGGATGGCATGCATTTTTGGTTTCAGTTGTACTGTAGAAGCAGAGCTGAAGTTCAGCATTGACACATTTCCTTCACACAGAAGTCAGACAAGCTTTTCCACTCTGGGAAAGGGCCAAAGTGGAGGCAAACAAACATGTCTGTGGGAACATGTGAGTTTCAGCACAGTTATACCCGTTACCTGACTTACCTAAAACGTTGAGCTTGCTGAGCTAGAGGTGCTGGATACCTTCTGTTCGGAGAATGGTACAGCTGGGAAAGAACAGCCTGATTGGTTTTTTGGCTTGGATTGTTAGCAAACTTTACAGTGATGGGCTCTGTGGCACCTGGAGGTTTCTGGCCATTCAAACCCTTGATAGCTTCTTCTGCTTCAATTCTCTTGTCAAACCGGATAAAGCCCACGCCCCTTGATACCCCTGCACAATATGAAGGAAGCATGTAATAATTAATTCAGAGAGTCCAGAGTATTAGATGTTAACATTTTATTTTTAAGGCCAATTGCTATGTTAATGGTCAATTGCTGTGAACATGTGACAAATTTTAAGCTTAACAGAACTGAGCTTTGGCTCAGATTAAGAATTTTCTATTGTAATTTTAATTTTTAATTTAACTGATGTAAGACTCATTTGTGTAAAAAGCTTGGAGGATTGAGGGAAAACAAGGGAAACAACTTAAACATAGTGAGCTGAAGAACAACTCTGAAACAAAGCAATTTTGGTGAGGATGGAGATAAATACAGAACCAGCTGCAGTGTGATACTCTGCAGTACCTAAATTCACAGAAATTCTGTAAATAGCTTAGTTATCTGCCCTCCAGAAGCAAAAAATGGCTTATGCCCTCCTGCAGTAACCCTTGAAGCTCCCTTTGGAGCAAATATGCTAGGAGGATGATGACATGCAGATTCTGGACTCCGATAACAGGAATTATAGGTATGTCTTAACAGTCCATGGTTACCTTTAGGTAAAAGATTCAGTTTCAGTGTATCACCATACACCACTAAGTGTTATTTTTGAAGGAAACTTTTCTTGGTACAGAGAAGTCAAAGACAACATGAAAGGGGATCAGTAAAGTGAAGGATGGTCTTAGGAACACTGCACATAAAAAATTTATAGCGTCTTAGACATAAAAGTCTAAGGTATCAACACTTGAACCAATTAACATTAAAGCTACTAACAGCCAACATTAGTCAGCTGAATGCTTTGTCGTAATATTCCTAGTGCCATTTAAAGGCCCTTTATGTTTTGGTTCATAAGCAATGATTCGAACTATCAAAGTGACAATAAGCAGGCATAAAAAAGTTTTAAAGAGGGAAATGTCACAGTTTCAACTTTGCATTTTTTGTCTGTCAGTTTCTGTCACAACCTCATTATTCATATAATTTTGAGCCTACCTCTCCCAAATTACTAAGAAAGAGGAGGGAAGGAAGCTTAAACCTGAACAGTCTATATGCTAGAAAACTACTGTGCAAATACCAGGATTTAGGAATACTTGGAATTACCATGCACATTAGAAGTTTAATTACATTTAATTACTTACTGGCCCATTTGTCAGACCCTACTATTTCTACGCAAGAGTATACAGAACATACTGTAAATTACTATTTATTGCACAAAGCCTGGAAATCTGACCCACAAATCTGCTACTTCTACGTGTCAGTATTTGGTCTTTAGCTTTCCTTTCCATGCCTCTCCACATTCTCAGCAATTAACATTATTAAAACACTCTATATAATGTGTCAATATTGAGATTGAACTTAATGGAACTGCAAAGGAGCACATACAAGTTCCTCTACAGGTCAGTAAAAAGTCAAACATGGGTATGTACAATCCTTTCAAAGTAAGACAATCAGAAAAATTTATGACCTCCTACAGCTGAAAGCTGTTTTTCATGCACAAGGACATCTGACTTTGAAAAAGTACAACTATTAAAAAAAAAAAAAAAAAAAAGGTCAAACATAGCTTATTCAGGGAATAATTATGTGAGTAAATGAATTCTTCCATTCCACACCCTTAGTGATCTGGAAAGGGGAGAATTTGGAGAGCCCTGCTTCTTTTTATGTTGCTTTGTACTCTCAATACTTCTGTCATGTACTTGGCATTGCACTTGATTGCTTATTTCTGGAAAAGACCTCACAGCAGGTGATGCAGTAAATTATAAAGCTCCTTGGGACCAGCCATTTGAGACAGCAAAAACACAGGCATTACTATCCAGGTCTGAAGAGCAACTGCAGTGTCGGTGACAACCAGTCATTGATTGAGACACGTACTGTAATAATGCAGATGAACTTGCTGCACCTTAGTACTTTAAGGTCCAGCTAATCACAGAACTCATCTGCTCCTGAGCAACTCAAAGTTCATGCATATGCCCAAAGTTAATGACTCAACCTTGAAAACAGTCTTAACAGCAAGTCTTAAAAGTAGCCTCAGAGAACCAGCTGGGCATTTCTGTGTAAAGTTTTCTTTTTAGAAAAATAAAGTTTAATAGCATTTTGTAAGGTGCTGAAAAACTATTTTCCTGCAGCAGCTTGGAAAGGAAGATTATAGCAGCTGTAAATTTAGTACACAAGTCAAACAGTCTTCAAACCTACACCTTCAGGGTGGAAATGACTCAAGTTGGCTCAGTACACTCCACAGTCTATTTTTGCCCATGCATATTTATGAACAATTCCAGGAGAAAAACGCATTTTCTGATCTACATTATAGAGACAAGACCACTGAAAGACAAAATATTTCTTAAACTGCCAGTCTAAAAAGGAGAGGTTGTGCAAAACTGCCTACTTACCAGTGACTTGGTCAACCAGAATACGAGAAGTAATAATGCGTCCATATTGGGAAAAGATCTGTTCCAGTTCTTTCTGGGTCATTGTTTTTGGAAGTCCACTAACATACAAATTTGCATCTCTGATAGAAGCGGAACTTGGTCGCGCATAGGAAACCTTAGGGAAACAAACAAACAAACAAGCAAAAAACCCTAGAAACCCAGCACTTTAAAACCAGATGAAATAGGATAGTCATTTGTTCTGAACCTAGATCACTGGGCTTTTAGACTTTTTTTTTTTTTCCTGAAGCTGGCTTCTGAAGGAAGAAGGAATTGAACATAGATCACACTGGAGGAGGTGACTACACAGACTCACTGTAATTGAAGAAGTACTTTCAAATAAATGAGAAAAAGCTAGGTACATGATCCAGCAAGCCTTGGTGAAGAAAATGTTCTCAGCTTACTGTAAGATTAAAAAGGCAAATTTAAGAAGTTTGAAGAATGTCTTTTTAATTTTCATTGAAAAGTATTAAAACATACCAGAAACTAAGATATTAGACCAAAAGCACAGAAAGGCAGTCCAAAGCACTTAAAGGTTTCCAAATGTTTTTCAAGTGCTGTGTGTGCCCTTTGTACATGTGTTAAGCATCTTGTCAAATGACACAATCATTCACGAGGTCAAGATGAACTCTGTTATATCACTTTCACAGGTCTCAGAATGAATGGCAGAAGTAGGAATCCAACCTCTATTTTGACCGTTCATCAGCAGCTTGCCAATTGCAGCAACACTGAGGTCTATAACCAAATGGCAGTTAACAGTGAGATTCTGAGATCTTTTTGGACAGAAGTTTTTTACTTGCTTCCTCCAAGCGTCAGTCACAAATACTGTAAGATGATCAAGTATATCCTTCAACCTTCAGACACATGTTACAAAACCAGCATGTTCATTACTTTCTGCTGAAGTCTCTACAAGTGGTCTAATGCTTACTACAGGAGTGATTAAAACAGAACATCAGTGCTTCTTGAACATGACAAAATACTTTTTTCTGGGGTTCTCACTGTGCAAAATGTAAAAAAATAAAAAAGGAGTAGTCAGATATATCTCCTTTCCTCCCCTCCCCTGCAATCAGCCTGCACTATTGCCCAACACCGGGCAGCTGAAACTTGATTCTGTAAATCTTTTGCCTAACTCTTTGACATTTCTTTTCAAATCCTTCCTGCCTCATTTTCATTCAGATCAGCAGACTCCTAATATTCCTGAGGAAGCAAAACAAAAGAGAGCACCCTGAGATTAAACAAGCACTACCCTGAATACTACTGTGATCCTTCAAGTTCTACCCAGAGGCCTTATGCAAGGTACCTTTGTGTTGGCTGAACAGGACTGACCTAAAAAACTTGTAGCTGTCCAACAGAGAGCCCTGTGAGCCGCACTGCCTTGTTCTTTCCACATGACAGCCACAAAAGAGCTAAAGATGTATGTTCAAAGTTACAGCACAACAGACAGTAGAGCTTGCCTGCATTCAGCCAGAGAAGCAACCAGGACAGTGATGGCTACCCATTTCTCCCAAGTGGAGAAATATAACAGCTAAAGAATGAACAAACTTCCCCAACTTGCCCATTTGGCTCTGAGCTTCTTTAAGAAACAAAGTTTCATGCCTTCAAACTTGTCAGGATAACTTTCAGGAGACTGAAGGCCAAAGAACGGAGACAGACTGCCTTGCAGACAGGACCAGACACAGTAAATTAGCGTATTAGCAAAATCAACGAGTTCTGAATAGCTAAGTCAATGTTTGTTTTCAAAAGAAACCCTTACACCAACATCTCAGAATTTAACTTCATATAGTAGGGAGGGACAGCAACAAAGTCCATTTATAACTGAACACAATGAACTGTTTTAGAGTTTTAAATTATCTTTGGAATTGAGATACACCGAATAGTGTCCTATTCAATCCTTTTTAAACTGTCAGACATTTTTTTTCCCATATGCATTTTGTCTGGTCCTCTGCAGAAAATTTCAAATTCCTGGGAGTAACTGACAGCTAAGGAAGGAAGAAAACCAGTAACTTTTCTTTAAATTTAACAAAACTGCTCTGCAACTGCTGGTCAAACAATATTTCACTACTGAGAAATCAAAACCCCCATGGTTTGCAGCAGATTAAGGAGGTATTGTGGACTTTACAATAGCTCTGAATTTAAATAAATACTTGTTACAAAGCTCCTTTCTACGCATGCACTCTTGCAAGTACAACAGAGGTTATAGAGTATAAGCCTCACAAGCTCTTTTCAAACAGAACAAAATAAATCGGTATGAATAGAAGACACCAAAGGCCTGCCAAAACCCTTAAGTCATACCTTAGGGTGCCACTGTTTTCTCAGTATCCAAAGTATCTAAACTTTACTCTAGAAGTAGTTCCTACAGATACTGATATATCAAACAGCTCCACTTTCTAAGTAGTCCAATGCAGTAACTGGAGTATCAAACCAACTGTCCACTCTTAACTGACAAAAAGCATTCTAATTTGACACGAGATAGAATAAAACTGAGGAAGTAAAAAATAAGTAGAAAAAACAGCTGTGATCTGTATGAAGAGAGATACACATAAAAAGCAAGGAAAAACTTCAAGTAATTGACCTGTGAGGCAATACTTAGTATCCAAAGTTTTTTTCCCTTCTGGTCAATGAGAGACCTGAAGGGCAACAAAAGAGATCTGCAGAAATACACTGTCACCGAAAGGAAGACTAGGGAAAAACAAACCCACTGCCGACCAGGGCAGGAAAACTGCCGACTAGGGACACAGCAAAGAACAGGACAAGACTCTCCTTGCCTCAGTCTTTACCAGTGCAACTGACCTTCAGGAATCCCAGGCCCAAGAGCATTAGAAAGCCTGGAACAAGGAATATGTACCGTATGTGGTAGAGGATCACACTGAGGAATACCTAAACTGCACAGGGGGCCTGAAATGATGTGCCCATAAGCGTTGAGAGAACTGATGGATGTCATTGAAAGGCAATTCTTCATTGTCCTTTGAAAGGCCATGGGGAACAGGGGAGGTTTCTGAGGAGTGAAAAGAAGCAAGTAGCACCCATCTTAGAGTGACAAGAAACTCTCTTGCCCTCAGGGTAAGTCAGGTGAAACTCAATCACTGGGAAGGTGATAGAAGAATTAAACATGGAAGTCTCCTTCAGTCACAGAGATGACTTGGAGATGACTGGATGCAGTCAGCATGGACTGCCAAAGGTGAAACAATGTCTGGCCAATCTAAGAGTCTTCTAGATTGATATGACTGCTTTGGTGAACAACAGGAGAACAGTGGATGTTGTTTATATCATCTGTACCTGTATCTGCACCTGACACTCTCCTGAAATACGCTCACCAAGTGCACATTAAGTACACACCTAATGTCTGCTTGGATGATTCTGTAAACACATATCAAGTTCAGGGGGGCAGTGACGAGACTGAAAACCACCTGAGCTACCAGGCTTACTGGGCTGCAACCAGTGGTATGAAGTTCAGTTGGAGGCTCATCACTGGCCTCCATCGATACTAGATCCAACACTGGATAACATCCTCGCTAGATGATGGGGCAGTGCACATCCAAACTTTTACAGATGCTACAAAACTTGGATGAGTTGCTGACAGACCAGACATCCTGAGGGACTTCAACAGACTGGAGAATTGGGCAAGAAGAATACTGAAAGAAGTTCAAGAAAATCAGAGTCCTCCCACTGGAGAGAATAATCCCCTGTACCACTACATGTTGGGAGCTGACTGGCTGAAAAGCAGCTTGTCAGAGAACCATGGAGTTCTGGTAGATATCAAGCTGATCATAAGCCAGTGGAATGTACCCTTGTGACACAGATGGCCAACAGCCACCTAGGCTGAATTAGCAAAAGTATCACCAGCAGGTTAAGGTAAGTCATTCTTCCTGTCTACTCAGCACTGGTGAGACACTTGCAGGGGACTGGCTCCAGCTCTGGGCTCCCCACTGCAGTAAGATATTTTTTACACCTAAGAATATAATGCAAATCACAGGTCAGCCTTCAAGGAAAGTACCCCAGTAACTACTCATGTATCCTAACTGAAATATACTCAAATCTGGGCAGATTAGTCACAAGAATAACACATTAAACCAAAATCAGTGGTTCATCACCAATATATAAACACTATATCTAGCCGTCTTGCTAAGCACCAGACATTCCGGCCAGGCATAAAATCAAAGAAACATAACTTCAGAAACCCAGTGTAATTTAAGTTTGATTTTTTTCTGGCAAAACATTACTAGCCATCTTTGATTCTTGCAAGTCAGCACCACTACAGAAAAACAACGACACTATAAAATATTCCCGGTATAAAGGAATTAATTCCTATGCAGGAGAACATTGCCTGCAGTATAGGATATACAGTTCATTTTCTCTATTGATGTCAAAGTCCAGTGATTTCAGTTGTGACACAAATTTAAAGCAAAGACCCCCTAGATTCATCTCCCTACCTGCATCCTGTCAGTTTGCTGATTCGGTAATTACTTGCTGATAGTTCTAGATTTAGTCTCTTTAAACAATTTATATATGGGATGAATTAACAGCTGTGCTAAGATTTGAATTCCACAGCTACTTCAACAAGTGAACAATTACAGTTATGCAATGTCAAAACCATTGAACAGAAAGCAAGTTAAAAAACAGACTGAAAGCCTACGGTTTTAAATATTTAATGACACACACTGTACAATGCTGAACAGCACTACTCTGGAGATACTCATTTAAAAACATTTACTGAAAATTTCCACGGCAGTTACTAGGAGAGACACCTGCTTCTAGAAACGCAAACATTACACCAAATTCAAGCATTTTCACCACGGCTTTAATATTTAATTTCTTAACATCACAATGAACTGATTTACAATTTTCAAGTGATAACTGTGAGAGTTGGTAGATTAAGCAAAGAAGTTGCCAAAAAAAGAGATGCAGTCCCTACAAATGAATTCTTTAGTTTCTTTCTAAATGCTACTGCCCAGACACTTCAGTACCATGCTTGGAGCTCTTATAGCTTATTGTTATTACAAAGGGCAAATGGTATTTGTATTCTTTCAAAGAACTTCAGAATTTACTATCACTTTCTCCTAAGCACCTCTACTTAACCTATTCTCAAAAGTTTTAAAATCTGAAATCTTTAAATATTAAAATCAGGATTTCAGACAATGTTTACATTCATTAACCACCAGTGTCATCTTTCAGCTTAGAACACTGCTTGCCCTTCAGGATAGTATCCAATTCTTTTAAAATGCATGCTTCAGTGGAAAAAAAAAAATCCACTAAAAAACTACCATCCAGTCTGTGCAGATGAAAATGGGTTAAACCTATCTGCAAAGCAGACAGATTTATATTGAGAAGAGGAATACAACAGGAACATATGTAAGCCCTCTTAGCAAGTACAATAAAAACAAGGACATATTTTTGTTACAGTAATGCTCTCAGAGGCCTTTGTGCCAGGCACCATTCACTTAAATTTGTATGAGACACCATGACTCAAGACATCATCCTAATTTGATGTCTAGTAAGAAGATGCTGCAGCACACCTCTGAGATTAGGTCTGAGCTGTCACTAACAGCTGTCTGAAACAGCAGAGTACATTGCTGTATATTCATCAATTTCCTGTATGCCTTCAAATGAAAGATACAGACTTCCCTCTGCAAAGGTGACTTACACTCAACTCTGCAGAACTACAAATGGATCTTGTTCAACACAGCTTCACTTATGTGTGCAGATTAAGATAATAAATATAACCATATCTGATAAAGCTGCTGCTTTCACAGCCTGTTGTGCAATAGGCAATGCTTTCAAAAAATGGACACCAAAGTAACAGGCTTTCAGCATTATCAGAAGAGGTTTCACTGTTTTAGTCCACATCTCAAAGTGCTCCAGCTCTCACAACTACAACCCATGCCAGTGTCACCGATCTGAGGTCCGTCATAGGATCCGTATCTACTCTGTTCCCAGAGGGAACAGCTGAGGGCATGAACGGACCATCCTGACAGGCTCTATAAAACCTATCCTCTATAAAACCAGACTATCAGAATCAGATTTGGCCAGGGAATACTAGCAGGCTTAGAATATGTTCAAAGTGATTATTGATGGGCATAGTAGTTCACATGAACATGACTAGACAACACAGAAGTACCTCTATTTTATAAAGCTCTTCCTTGGAACCAATTTTACCTAAATAACGTGATTTTGCCAAAGAGCTGTATGCTAACTATATCACAACTATTATGACTTACAAATATGAACCCAACATCAATTTTTGAGTAAGGGGAAAAAATAACACAGGGATATATTTCACAAAACTAAGGAACAAGCACTTTGCAGGTAACTTCCACAGAAATAAAGTGAAGTCTCCTTACAGATAGTCCTTCGGAGCTTTTAGTAATTATTTACAGCAAAGTCTTCTAATTTTACATACTTAGAACCTTCACTCTAAGCATGTTAGCACACAGTACAAACACTTGCTAAAAGGTCTCCAGCATCTGATCCTTCCACCAAATTTCAGTTTGGTTACTGGACAGAGATACAGCAGTGAGTCCCGGTGCTCAGAAAGACTTTTTACTTTCATTCCTCTTTGACCATGTTTCCGTATTTGGCTCTTGTCAGCCAGGAAACAACCACCACAGCCCCTTGTGCTGTTTGCCTGCAGCATACCTGCACTGACCCCAGTCTCCAGCATGAAGCAAGCTGAAAGCCCTATCAGCACAACAAAGCCAGCACACTGAGCCAGCTGCTTAAGTTCAGTTTCTACACTAAAATGTAAGATAGGAATTATGCTCTACAATCACAGAATAGCAGTTCTGCTGTTTTGCCTTTAAAGGGACCAACACAGTCTTGTTATAAATAAGCATTTAACTTGAAATTTAAGTACAAATAAAAGATATGAAACAAAAGGAGAACCAGTTTCCAAACGTTTTCATTTTCCTACTTCTCACATTCTTGCACTTTCAAAAGACTTTTCTCCATACTTTACATTCTGATCTGACAACATCTCCTTTTCCCACTCATGCCCAAATAGTGAGAGCACCAAGAATTTCAGACACTTAGAATGGAAGAAGCAGTCAGATTTCATAGAGAACAAGGATATGCAGCATAAGATTAAGCCCTCCACACAGTACAACAAAATGAAGTCTCTGAACAACAGACCCCAATTATCCTTATGTTTTTGGAGTTGAGGTAGACTTGTTCACACAGTCTCCCTTCTTCTCAAGTGAGTAAGTAAACTTCAGTTTCTCTGTGTTTTGTTGAGGGAGCTGCTACTACTGACAAAAACTACGGCGAGCTCATCCCCAGGGTCTCTCTTGCACTATTTCATGGGTACATCTTCTAGAAAGGCACAAAACACATCCTATTGCCACAGTTATCACTTCACTGGATCATCTCACAACCTTTCAGGAAAAACTATTACTGCATAGATAAAAGACACCCAGGGTCAATATTTAATATGTATTAAAAAACAAACCTAAACCAAAACCAACCAAACAAAAAACCAAACAAAAAGACCCACCACCACAGAAAAACCAACCAAAACAAAACACCAAATTGGAAGCTGCTAGCTTAACAGAGATTTGTTTATCTCAAGAATTCCATAATTTCAAAGGTAAGCAAAACTATATTTTACAATATTAAAAGCATTCTTCCAGAGAGAACATTTGGACTTTAAAAAAAACCAAAACCCATACCTAGGAAAGCCATAACCTACCTAAAGGATTTTGCCTAATTAGAGGACTTAGTTTAAGTAACATTAAAAGTCAGAGAAGATCTGAATTTCAGTGAAGAACAAATTTTACCTGGGGGTGAAAAGGCATGTGTATCTGTAGTATTAAAATGAAAATGCTGTCAAAGCTCTAATTGTTAACATAGCTAAAAACCTGCATAATTCCATTTACAGAACTCCTGCAGAAATTTAAGAAAAAAAACAACCCACCTTTACCTTTGTTTCAAGACAAATTGTTCTTCTGCCTTAGATCTGCTAGAGCTGTTAATATTTTACCTTAAGAATACAGTCCTGAGTATGTAATTGTCCTGTCAAAACCACTACCAGGTTCTGGCACAATAGCCCCTCTCTCAATCTTTGCTGATTGATAACATCAGTAAAACCCACCGGCTTTAATTAAATCTCCACATAGGATTCCCTTTTTCCCCGTCAGTAGAAAAATGTTCTTTAATGCTGGGGGAAGTGGGGGGGGAGAAATAACAAGGTAAGGAGGGTTCCTCTCACCTTCACAACTCACTTGCCTCTGGCATTTTAACACTTTTTACACAATTCATTGTATTATTTCATTGTTACCCAGGGATATTATTTAATGAAAAAATTACTACAAAGTGACACTACCAAATTTTTTCTCTACAAGTATTAATGGTGAAGACAGGAACAATCTCAATCTTTTTACATGCTGTACTAAACCAAGAAACCAAACCATCATGTTTCTTCTTAGTATTTTGTTACTTTCCATTAAGTGTAAAAAGCATTTTCAAGAGCAGTATCGTAGGTAAAATTTAATGGTGGAGTCATTGACCAGTTAAATTGGAGCACAATTCCTTTAAAACGAATCTTGTTGTAAATCTAAGTAATGGTTCAGGGCACCAAGTGAAATTGCATTGCATTATGCCGAGATTTTCCAATCTGACACTCGCATGCTGGAACATCAGAACCATGCTTGACTCTGTGGATGGTGGGCGTCCTGAGCGTCGTTCTGCTCTAATTGCCCATGAACTGTCACGACTCAACATCAACATTGTTGCTCTTAGTGAAGTTCGTCTCCACAAGGAAGGCAGCCTTAGAGAACACGGTGCTGGTTACACATTCTTTTGGTCAAGTAAACTCAGAACTGAAAGGCATCTTTCAGGAGTTGGTTTCATGATCAAAAACTCTATTGCCTCGAAACTTGAAAACTTACCAACAGGTCATTCTGATCATATTATCTCCCTACGCCTTCCACTTCAAAATAAGCAAAATATTGTTCTCTTCAATATATATGCCCCAACCCTCCAAGCAGACCCTGTTGAAAAAGATAAATTCTACACTGACTTATGCCGCCTTATTGAAAAGATTCCTGCTGATGGTAAGATCATTATCCTTGGTGATTTCAA
>VYXB01000562.1:8655-41140 GCA_013397135.1 Pachyramphus minor
GGGCCCCCCGCCCCGGCCCAGCCCCTCCGCCTCCCCGTCACAGGTGCCCCGTCGGCGGGACCAGACCACAAGCTACTCCGGCTACTCCCGCCGGCGCCCCCTGGCCGCAGCAGCGCCGCTTGCCGGCCCCGGCGCCACCGCCTCCTTTCGGGGCGGTCCCCGGACCAGCCTGTAGGCGTTGGAGGGGGAGAAAGTAACATGGTGGCCGCTTCCTCCCTAAACAGGGGCGGCGGCGTGTCTGGCAGCCCCTGAGGAAGCGGCGGGAGCGGGAAAAAGCTCGGGGCAGGGAGCGCCCCCTCTGCTGGCGCGTACGAGGGGCGGCTGTCGGCGTGCGGACCGGCGGCAGGTGAGCGGGGCGGGAAGGAGCGGAGGAAGGGGGCCTGACAGGCGAGGAGCGGGCGCAGCACCCGGCGCCTGGCCCGCCTCCCACAGCCCCTGCCGCGGGGCTATTATTCCCCCTGCTTCCTCGGCCTTCTCCTGAATGCGTCCAGAGGAAAACTCCCTCCTCACTGGACAGGCAGGAGGTTCGGGGTGTTCCCCTCGCGCCGAGCTGGTCCTTGAGAAGGGCTCCTGCCCTGCCCCAGTAGATCTTCCGTGCCACGCGGGGCTGGGAGGGGCGGAGACGCTTTCCGGGCTTTTTCACTTTAATTATTATCATGACAATGGTTATTTTCCCTGCTCCCGAGGGAGAGCGGGGCTCTCCGGCTGCGCAGGTGGCAGCCGGTGCAGGTGAGTCCCCGCACAGCTCCCTTCCTTATTTCTCCATTTTCCTCTCCCTTTCCATACTTCGGCTCCTCCCCTGAGCTCCGGCGTCAGCGTGTTTAACCCTTACGGGGGTCTGTGGCGAAATGGAGACGATCAGTGGCGGTGTCGTGGCTGCGGGAAGGGTATTGGAAGAGCAGGGGTAGTCTCTCCCCGCCCCGTCCAGCACCCTGGTGATAAAGGCACCGTAGCTCATAGTCACATCGTAACTGATCGTATTAATAAGAAACGTAAAGTTCTGCCGATTTGACAAAAGGAAGAGCTAAAGCCATAACTTTTAATCAACCTGTACTATCATCTGAGGATATCTGATGTGTCTTTGCTGCACGATCAGATAATCTGTGTAACAACAGGATCTGATGATATGCCTTCATCTGTCAAATAGCGAAAAGTCACAGAAGTTTTAAGTATAATGTAAGCTGATTAACTGTGCTGTTAATGTCAAACACAGTCTTTCAAAGTTTTCAGAGCACAATTTAGCATAACTGTTGATGCTTCAATCTTAGAAATCATGTGAAAACTGAACATCATATTAAATCTAAATTTATTGTCTCTTCTATACCAATCTTTTTAATGCTGTTCTCTTTTGCTGTTAAGCTCAAACATATGGCACACATGTACTGTTGTGTTGATGTTAAACAATGCCTGTGGCTAAGCTTTTATGTCTGCATGAAGGCATAGCCTGTAAACAAACCAGATACTTGATCTTTCTCTTTTTTCTGCAAGCTGTGTTAGTGTGACATCACTAATATTTTCTTGGCTTACTGTGAAGTTTTTAACTAAGACACATTTGAGTGTGCACATGGGCATGTTACTAAAAAGAAAATGATTTGCTGTTAGTTTTGTTGGCAAATTCTTTGTGTAGATTAAATACAAAGTAAAAGTTTTTGCATCTCTCTTTTTAAGTGGCAAGTTAGGCGTTGAGGCTGTAAATGTTCTGTTCTTGGGGAAAAGTAATGATGGAATACAAGCAGCTTCATATCTGTTTGGAAAACTGAAAGAATTTGTATTTGTATTTTTTTGTGAACAGCAGTAATGACCAAATTTAAGTGACTAACCAGATTACTAACCATACTAGCATATCTGTTTCAAATCCTTGGCACAAAGGAGGCAGAGTAAAAAAAACCCCAAACTGTTGGATAGTTCAAGAATGCTTTTGTTATAAATGGGATTGTCTTTTTTAAGAATTTTTTTTTTTAAGAATTGACTGCTTTTTACCATTCCAGTGGATATTAAATGCTAATAATGCATTTCTGTATTGAGCAGTGCAAGGGAGGAGTTACGTAGAAACCAGAAATGTTTGCCTACATGACTTCTGTGTTAAAACAGTTACTAGCACAGCTTGATGCCTATTAACTGCTAAACTCTCAATGATTGGCTCTTTTAAAAAAAAAACTTACTCATTAAGATGGGCATTTTCTTAAATACTTGCAGATAAGTATAATGTTACATTTGGCTGTTTATTCATAGGTTAAGGTTGGCCTGTCCATAGCCCCAAGTAATGACATCTTCTTGGACTATGTCTTACATATTTTTTTGCTTATTTGAAGATCGTGTGATTTCTTTCCGATCAATGTTTACATGGTTTTCATTAAAATAAAAAAAAGAACTTGAGCAAAACTGGAATATTAAATGTTGGTATGGATAACATTCATCTGACTCATTGTGTTTTGAATTTTCATTTGGAGTGGCAGTGAAATATATATTGTCAAAATATAGTGCTTGTAATTGTACATTTTAAGCTTAGTTCTTTTTGTTAGTTCTGTGTTTGACCAGTAGAGAATTGAGTTTGGAATTCAGCCTTAATATGCTTTAAGGACAAATATGTTCAAGTGTTCATCTTGATGCACTGTCTGGGTTTACTTAAAGATACAATAGGAGAAAAGTCTTGGTAGAATCAGGTAGGATAGGTATATTGGCAAAGTTGTAAGAGGAAGGTAAGGTTTGACTGTTATGTCTTACTGTTAAGCTTTCAGATAGATTTCAATAGCATGTTATCAGCATAGAGCAGTATTTATAAAGGCTAGCGTGTTTGGTGATCTTCTTACTGGTTTCATGCCCTTCTGACTGAAATGATAATAAAAAGCACCTATAAGCTCTAAATGTGGTATCTTTTCATTTAACAGTAGATTGCACTGTATAAGGGTATCTGATAGAACTTTTTTTTCCCTGTACTTGCTTGTCATCCCAAGGCAAGGATTGCCTACCTTCAGCATACTGCTTTCTTGAATAGTATTCAAGATATTGAAGGCCTTGGTGTATGTGACCTATAAAATAGTTCTTGGGTATCATAGTCATAGTTACTAAATTGCTTCCCATGTGACTTGTCAGATAGTTGCCCATACTGCTTATTCAAATCTGTAAAATGAGTCTGTAAATTCAGTTTGCTGCTCTGTGCATCATGAGAACCTGCTTTCCTCCTGTAGTGCTTCAGATTGCAAACTGAAGTTCTGGGATTTTTTATCTGTTTTTGAACTTCTGATTTGCTACTGAAATCATCCCTCTCTCAAAGTTGTTGCCCTTGGTTAGTACAAAAATGTGATACTGCTTTTTTTTCATCCAATAAAAAAGGTAGCGGTGTTGAAAATACTACATCGCCATGGTGATAATGAGAATGTTGTCATTCTACAAATTTGTGGAGATCAAGGCTCACAACTCTGACCTCTGCACAAATGGTCATTAGAAATGAAGGGACTGAAGTTCAAGACTGTTTCTGGACTATGGCTTCTGGTGAAGTGTGACTTTCATGTTCTTGTGAGTTATTCTTGTGAGTGCTCTGTCACAAAATGTGAGCATGCAGATTTATTCTGAAGCTTCAGGAGTACCATTACCCTGTGCCTCAAGGTATAAACCTGGTCCTAATATTTACTGTTTGCTTTGATAAACAGGACACTTGAAGACAGTTTTCAGAATCACTAAGGTTTTAATTATGTTCTCTGTTTATTCCCGTGATTTTTTTTTCTTTTTTTTTAAGAACAGCAGACTCAAGATTGTTGATATAGAGAACAGTAAAAATGTACCCATGAGTTCTTGGTGAATGTTGGCTTGCATGTCATTAACCACTCCGTTTGCTTTGTTTCAATTAAATGCAGTGAGCCAGTTTTCCTCTACTCTGCTTTCGTCTTTATATTTAGTGCCAGTTCAGTTCCTTTCCTTTACTCTCAAAAACCTCTCTAAAGAAACTTGGTGCTTTACAAGTATTGACCAAGAGCCTGTGTTTTTCTGCATAAAAGATACTAAAAAGATACTAAAAATAGTCTAAATCAAGGATTGACTTGCAAATCAAGTTGTTCAGTTCTGAAAGGAAAATCTGAGATTACAAGTCTCCAAAGTAGTAGAAGCTTCATCTTGAAATGTGCTTTCCAGTATTGAACAAATTGCAGCTCAACCACAGAACTACCACCAAAGGGGCAAAGAACACCATGTTTTTGCTTTCTCTCTGAACCTGCATATTTCAGTGATAGCTTTTGCCTTTATAATTAAGTACAACCTTTGATTAATAATGCATAAGCTTAAGTCTAGCTACTGATGCATTCCTGAGTACTACTTTTCCCTTTTCCAAGTCTTTGTAGTGTTCAGGCATTGTGTGACTGGTGAAAGCAAGACTTTTTTTTTGGTTTTTTTTTTTTTTTCCCTTCCCTGTTGAGTAACTCAGTGCTGCTATTCGTGGTGTCACGTAACATGGCTCCAGCTTTCTTTGCTATTATCTGGTGAAGAAGCTATACTGTCACCCAGATAAGAAACCTGACATTGGTGTAAGTCTTGTGAGTAAAATATCGTCCTGCTGTGTCTATGTAATGTGTATATCTCTCTGCTCTAGGAAGGGATAAAAGCTGAGAGAAAGAGCCACAACTAAAGAACAGCTACCTAGGAGCAGCACATGAAGAAAAAGAAGTTCAAGCACTTAATTAAAGTTTCAGGAAAATGGAGAACTCAAGGCATCTATAGTTGTACAGTTAAGTCCTGAAGCTTCTGTGGGTTATCCATCTCGGTCTGAGAGAAAGTTGTAGAAAGGAACAATAAGGTAAACTCCTGAGTCACAGCAACAGATTATTCACTTGGTTACTCTAATCATCAGATAGGCCTATCACAAAATCTGAAAACCGGTATGACCAGTTCTCAATAGCTGATCAGTCAGCTATCCTTAGAAATACCAGCAGCAATATGCCTAGACTACAGAGTAGTTTGTACCTATGCCTTTATCGTTTTCTTGAGCTTGAAATCTCACAATAGCATTTTAAGTAACTATTCAGGGTAATGAGAATGTGAATTCTCATTACAAGTAATGAGATGTAATTACATGTAATGAGATGCAAGTGGCAGAAGACTGTTGTGTTTGAAGGTAATATAATCTGAAGTATGCCAAGGTGGAATTTTGGGGGGGGGCATAGATAATATCTTTCGCAGGTATCCTAAAAAACAAGCTATGTCTTTGACAGAGGAGATGCTTTCAAGGATGTGGATAATATGGGAAATGTGTAAGGTGTGTAAAACATATGGGTCTTGTACCTGTCAAGGTTCTGAAACTGCAAAAGATGTGACTGAAGAGCGGTATTGACAGAAGTTAATTTTAGCCTAGGGGGACTCATCTTTCTAGGCTTCCTTCTTCTGCTGTTATCCTCTACTTATGTTTTAAAGGGGTAATTCCCGATGAAAGCCTAACTTCAGGTGCTCTCAAGTACCACTTGAAGCTCCTCTTCCAATTGCTGTGGAAGAAATGTGGAAAAGATAACCATGTGAGCTTAAGTTTGGTTTTCACATACCTTTATGAGTAAATTTGGATCTGGCATTAGAAGGAAGAGTACAAATAATTTTATTTAGGCTTTGGAAGTCACAAACCACTGTGTTGTGTAGATGTGGTTTGCTAATGCTTGGGAGCAATATGCCTCTTACTGGTCATATCCAGGTTTGTTTTCAGTTCTGAGTATTAAAAGATAAGCAGGACATAAAAGATCAGATTTCCCAACTGCATAAATATGTTCCTGTTTTCTCAAAGTTGTGATGAAATCAGAAAAAGCAAGTCTACATGTCTCGTGTACAATGTTTATTTGACTCAAAGTGAGTTCTTGCAGTTAGAATCATCAGTAACAGACTTGCATTTCTTCTGACCTTAAATTCTTGCATGACCTTGAGGATGCATCCTTACTAAGCTTTTTTTTTCTTTTCCCTGTTTGTTATGCCTTAGTAGTAAGTAAGAAAGTAGTAATAATTATCTCCATGTACACTGGACTGTTCATTTTGTTTGTGCATATAGTATAAATATATCGCTGAAGTTTTCCAATACTAATAAACAAAGTAGGCAAACTTGGAGTTGTACTGGCATAAGAAAATCTCAAGTCACAAATAGAACAGACTTTGCAAACAAAAAATTGGTTTTGCTAGCTGTGGTATACTTAAACGGCTTCTACCAGAATACCTATGTGTCTCTGAAGAGCAGAATATTTTTGTGGACTTGTGGCTATGCTAGTACAGTTCTTCTAGGACCAAACCTTGTAATAAAACGAGGAATATGTTGTTCAGGATTGGGTAGTTCAGGATTGTGTGACCTTTGCTTTCTTAAAAGGCAGTGTCATTTCAAACTCTCATGTATATACTTTGCTGTATTTTTGCTTTGAACATTTTTCGTAGACATCTACTTGTAAGATGTGTGAAAGCCTGAAGTTCTTTTGGGTTATGATGACTCATTCACCATGAATGTAATGACTAATGTGACATTTCAGTTTATTTTAAAGAAAACAGAACAAATCCTGTATAAAGACATTTACAGCTTTTCTTCTTTCTTCTGTGATTCAGTTGTACAGTGTATGTGCACTGTTAATCTCAAAACCCTTACTTCTTAGTCTCTTTGATCCAGCTGATTCTGCTAGGAATAAAAGATATTGTTTACTAAGTCACTACTCTAATATTAAATGTTTTTCTAGTTACATTAGTAGTCAGATGAAGCACAAGTCCAAGAAGGGGAACTGTTTTGAGCCTAAAATGTCTAATTGTCTCTTGTATGTTTTTTAAAATCTTACCCTTAACTGGTATGCTTTCTGGATTGAATATCTGAGTTGAAATACTTTGTATTTAAGTTGTCCAGGTTGTCAAGTGCAAAACTAATATTTCCATTTATATCCCTAGTCTACTTGTCTATGGAGTACTGATAGTGCCCTAGACCTGGCAAAGGAAGAAGGTGGAAAAAAAAAAAGTGTAAAGGAGTAAAACTATGTCATAGAGGACAGTGTGATGCCCTTTCTTTTAAGCGGGGACTGAATGATGGTCAGGTTTACCTCTAAGGTAAATCCTCTGACAACATTAACTGTCATCCCACCTGCCAAGAGCCAGTAGCATGTTAAAGTGCACAGTGGAGCAGTATCAGTGGAGGAAAGTAAGCGATACTGATGTATACTTGGAAGAAGATTGTGAGGGCTGGAATAGGTGTGTTGTTACTGTTTTGATTTAGGTTTTGTTTGGGTTTTTGTTGTTTGTGTTTTCAGGTTTTTGGGCTTCCACCCCCCTTCCCCCCCNACGAATTCCCCTCCACCTTCTGCAGAGAAATGAATGTAGAAGTCTCAAATGTTTTGTGTATACCACAGCAACTGAGCACTAGGACTGTGCTGTTCTGTAAGTCATGTGGGGTCAAATCATGGGATTTGGAAACAATTTGGAAAAATCTGAGATTGGTTCTATAAGTAAATTGAATTAATCCATTTCTAAATGGTTAAGTTGGAAATAGGAATGCTAACAATTGTTATGACCTGCTTTAGGAAACAGGGTTTTTATTTTAAACTTATTAATAAATCAATAAAAATATTATGCATAAACCCAACAAAAATACATAAAATATGCATAAAGAATATTTTAAATAGGAAAACAAGTGCACGTGTAAAATTATGACAGAAATGGATGGTGTACTCTTAGCAATGATTCGACTTAAGCACTTCTTTTACTGGCTAAAGTCTGTGTAATTTATCCCAGAAAATCAGGTTCCCTGTATCTGTTTTGTCTGACAACTCCACAGTGTGTTCAGTAATACAGTATAGATGTTTTGAGTGTCATGTGGTGATATAATAAGAAGGCTCAAAATAGATGTAATGTCAGACTTCACAATTATCACATCTGGTGATGGGGTTTGTGGGGTTTAATGGAGTCAGATATTTAGTTTTCCTGAATATATATATTCAGGAATGTAAGTGAGCACAGCAGGAAGCAAGAATTGATAACCAAGGGCTTTTAAGGGCTGGAAATCTAAGTTTCTTTACACATAGATGGAATTTGGAGAGAAAAAAGGTTTATTGGTTTTGCGATAATTTTCTATGTAAACATCAGATGTCTTGTGTGTCTCAAAAGCAGCTGAAAATTTTAAGAGAAACGAAAAAAAAATACAAATCATATTTTCCAGGAATGGGGAGAGTAGTGTAGATACTAAGTATGGAGCTTGTCTTTAGAAAATTTAGCTGAAACATTTGACAGTACAAAAATACTTACAAAAGACGAAGGCATACGTTTTTGGGAACCATGTTCCTGCCTAAGGTCTTCATGCAATTTTACGTTTGTGTTAGCTTCATTGCAAGCGACCTATGCAGTGAGTTCTGTAGACTTGTAGGGCTAGCCTACACTCTTTCCAAATCTTTTGCAGGTGTGCTAATGCAAACCCTGACTGCAGAAATGTGCTGCAGATCAAGACTGTGGTGTGCTGGTGGCCTGGTTTGGGTTCAAGGGTAGCTTCGAGTCCGCGGAAAATCCTATGCTGTGTCTCTGTGAGACCGCTCCTAGGAGCGGGGCTGGGGAAAGCAGGGTGCAATCCAGGGCCAAAGAGAAATCACACACACAGAGGGTTGGTGGAAAAGGGTGAACTACTTTATTAGACAAAGGAACAGCTTTTTAAAGGGTTTCTTGTAGAAAGGGGTAGAATCTGGGCGGAATAGGGGTGGTATATGTAGAACTTAGAGATGGGATAGGGTAAGGTACAGAGGAATGGTGAGGGGTAAGTCTCCAAGATAACTGGGGGGATTACAATTGGCTAGGGGTAGCTACAAATCTCTTTAACTGTCTTATCTCACAGCTGCTGCTTCTCTCTGCAACGGAGGATACACACAGGGCCAAATAGCTCCTTTTCCTACACTCTGGCCTCTCGATCCCTCCACTGATCAAAGCTTGTCTCAAGCTCCAATCCAAGCTCCACCCAGCATGCTGGTGCAGTACAAGGAGCGAAAAGACAATTCCTGCCATAAAATTCTCACTGCTGCAGCATAAGACCAAAAGCATGAATATTCTAGCTGCTGTCAGGTGTGTGATTTGGACTTAATTTTAAGGCAAGAGAGTTTCTTAATGAGAAGTTGGCAAGAGGATTAAAAGACAGACTTCTGAAGTGTTAATAAGCTCCCCCCAAGCTTGAAGAGCAGCTGAGAAAGAATGAAAATGCTGGCATGAAACAGGTGGTTTGAGGCTGGTATCATAGGCCAACCAGAAGTGGGAGTCGTCCCCTTGATAGCCATAGAAAGAGTTCAATGGGGTGAGGATAGGCTGCAACGCTTTGAACCTGTCCCTGAAGCAGCCTGTGTTTGGTGGGTAAAGCTGTCAAGTGGTGAGACCTACAGAGAAGAGTAGTGTCTTCCTGCAGGTTTTTTTTACCAAAAGATAAAACCAAGGAAAATCATATTCCTCAAAACCAGTGAGTGAGAGTTCCGCTATGGATTTGTGGAGCCCTTAGAAGATAATTTTTGCTAGCCATCTACAATATAATCAACTGCAAGTTGCTTGAAATTAAGTCAAAGCATGATTCTGTGATCAGGCAAGTCTCTGTATATGTTGATTCCAGCAAAATATTTTCAATGTTTATACTTAACTATTTCAATGCTTCATAGAGAGAACAACAAGGATGAAAATATCTCGAATTCTTACAGTTTACTTTGAGTAACTTCTCAGGTAGATTTAAAACGATATTCTTTCTTCTCTTCTTTGAACTCTCAAAGCCAAAACATAGTCCACCCTCACCTTGAGCAAAAAAGGGCACCAAAAAACGTACAAAAACAATGTAGCAGATTTGGGCTCCAGAAGGAATTTAATCACTGGACTTTTGTCTCGTGACTTCTCCTTCAATGTTTTGTTTTTGTTTCGGGCTACTATATTTGGCTTTTTTCCAGAGGAGTTTCCAATTACAGAAAGAGTTCTCTAACAAAGAATGTTTCCAGGGCAGCAGATGTTTCGCTCATTACATAATACTGAACATAGCTAACCTTTAAAGCTTTCAGCTGGCGCAGTAAGTGCATTTTATAAAGTACCTTTCCTGCTCCAAGAATCATGTTGATTTTGTTGTTGTTAATAAATTTTCTCTCTTGAACTATTTTCTTTGTAGTCTTTGGAGTAGTTGACATCTTCTGTTATGTGAATGAACAGTTTGGGTACAACACTGATGAAACAAGATTAAACTGGTTTATGAAATGAGTGTAGCTGGACTGCTTGCTGATTATCATTCTTCCTGTCTCACATCTTTTCCATTTCTGTTTTCTGTCCTTGGCAATAGAATTTAATTTACTGGTACCAAACTTGCCTTCATTGATTCCAGCTGCTTGTCAAGACTGTGTAGGTCAGTTCAGGATTTGCTTTTTGGCCTCATGTTTATAACTGCTCCAGTTTTTATATCATTGGACAACTTGAAATGACTGTATAATAAGAAAATTTAAACTGTTGAATAATAATATAGTAGAGTTAGTCTGGATAGTCCAGAGTAGGTTGGGTATTTTTTGGATTTAGGGGGTTGTGGGTTTTTTTTTTGTTGTTTGTTTGGTTTTTTAGGGGATTTTGTTTGCTTGGTTAATTGTTATTTTGATTTTGTGTTGTGTTTTGTTTTCTTTTTCGCTCCACTTAAAATTTTTGTGAGCAACGAATTTTCATAGTCCCAAGCTTCCTGGATTACGGTGTCCATTAACTTAGTGATATTTTCAGTCATTTATAATTCATAAGTAGCTGTTCAAGTTTGCTTCTGAAAGCTTCGTTATGGTTGCTGTTGGCATTTATAACATTACATCATTGCTCCACTGTTTTGTAGCAGTGGTAACTGGTTTTGCTGACAATCAGAATAAATCAGACTAAATGTACAGCTCTGCTTTCCAAGACAGAATCTTAAATTGTTAGTAGTCTGTTTTTCTGTCTTTTCTGAATAAATTTAATTTATTAAAAATACAGCTCAAAATTTGAAGCTAGTTTCCTCACTTCCTTTGATAATCTTTGCTCCAGCAATCTAAGGAATTGCACACAGGACAGGAAAACATAGAAAATACAAAAAAAAAAAATCAAGGTAATGGGGAACAATAATATGTTTTGTTTAGGGCCAGAGTGTTCTCCATTTTTTCTAAAACATGTCTGAAAAGTTGTAAGACTTCTCAGTAACAAAATTGATGCTTAAGTGGCAGACTGTATATGACAGAGAAACCTAAAGATTTATTGGTATCTAATTATCACATTACAATACTAGATTTGCAAAGCCAGTTCATTTCATCACTGCCTCTTCTTCTGTGATGCACACTGTTGCATCATTTAAAAACCATGGTTTGAAATTGAAAATTGAAATTGAAAAGGAAAGCTACATTGGGAGAATATTTTCTGTTCCTGTTTCCTGTTATATGAGTGGTGTATTTGTTAGTGGCTCTCATGAAAATGTTAGTAACAAATCCCCAAAGAGAGACACCAAATACCTGTTGTAGTTGAGTTTTAAAAAATTATGGTTTTCTTTAGTCATCATAGAAGTTATAATTAAATATGTGAAAAAGATCTCCTGATTTCCCACCTGGGTGTTCTAGCCTTTGGTCTTTGGGTGCTAAGTATGTCTGCTAATTTGATAGTTAAGATTTATTTATTTAATCAATTTATAAAATGTAGTTTGTTTTTCAGTATTAGCTGTAGAACTGTGTATGACTGTGTATCAGAAGCTTAAAGCAGAAATGACTTTATTCTCAAATATTCACAGTTTCCAGAATTCTGCTGCTCTGAGACCTGTTTTTTGAAAAGGTGGAGGCAAAAATCCCCCTACTATTTCATCAAAATATTTCTAGGCTTGGTGCCTTTGCTTCCATGGGAATCACTTACCCAAGAAGATTTGCTGTGATATTTATTCTTGTTTCCTGCTTTAGTGCCCTGATCTGTTTGGAATGCTTTAGAAAACTTTCCCACCAAGTTGATTACATTTGTTTTGTGCCTGATTTTTGTGTTCATATGCTGTCAGAAAACATTCTGGTACACTAACAGCCAGTTCAAAGTCAACATTGTTTTCTTTGCATCTGTGAAAATTTGCAACACTTTAGCTATCTGACACAAAAAGGCAATTTAGATTATATTTGGTACAGGACCTTGATACAACTTACTTTCTGGATAACGTTCAATTAACTCATGAAAGCTGTCTTACTTTATCTTTCACCGTGTCCTTAAGTTTATTTTTCCAGTGTTAGAGACCTCTGTAGGATAATCAACTTGTAGGTTTTAATCAGTTTCATTTGTGCAACTATTACATTCTCAAATGTTTACTTGAAAACTTCTAGGAGGGAATGGTTCTATATTTGCATATATGCATGTTCAGACTAAAATGCGTGTGACATCCAGGCATTCTTGTTCCACAGCTGGTTGTGTTAAGACAGGTAGAAGGTGGGCATTACATTTCTGTGAAGTAATTTTTGCAACTCTGTTTTTTCTAATACTCATGTGATTTATTCAAGGGACTGTAACTGTTACTTCATTCAGTAATTTTTATGACAAATCATGACAATGGGAAATGCAATCCAAAAAAGAAATTCTTTGAAGACTTTTCTAATAATTCTTTTTCTCTTGCTGTTGACTGTCCGTGGCTAATAATTTGTGGTCTTCTTTTTTTTTTTTTTTTTTTTTCTGTTTTAATCCTGTTCAGGGCTAATAGTGTGCTTGAAGTAATGTTGCCTTACCTTGTGTGTGTGTGTGTGTGTGTGTGTGTGTGTGTGTGTGGCGTGGTGCCGTATGCACTTCATATTCTTACACATTGTAAAATGTGCTTCAGAGAACTTACATATAGATGTGCGTGTAACTCTCCTGTGTTGCAAGTGACACCTGAAGTTTTTGACAACCGCCTTGTTTCATCTGAACTCACTTAACTTTGCTGAATAGTTTGTAATGTTCCATTCTGTAGTAATTTTAAGTTACCTGTGATGCATAGACAAGGTCTGATTTTTGCTGTGAAAGTGAAGTGCGTAAGCTGCAGTTGCACACTTCGCTGAGTAGAAGTGGGTTTGCATACGGACAAGCACACTGATGTGAGCAGTAACAGTGAATGCATGCTGGAACAGACAAGAAAACTGGACTGCCAACTGCACTATGTTGGTTGTTAAATGGTAGTACTGGTGGCTGTCTTTGCACTTTTGGTGTATATATGAGCGTGTGTGGATACATAAGTGTGTTAGAATCATAACTGTTTTTTGCGTTTAAAAGAACCCCAACAAACGATCTGAAGTTTTGATTGCCAAGTATAGTCCGTGATTATATTTCTCATTGTTTAAGTGATATCAAGTATTAACTTCCATGTCTTGAAATCGAGTTAGAGAGACAAAATTTGAGGCAATGAGAACAGGAGCAATCATTCAGATTTATTGCATAGAGTTAACATTGAGAACCACCTTTACTGTGTTCTCATCACTGTTGCTGTGTAATACAAAAATCTGTGGAAAATAGAGGACAATATAGCTTTTCAAAATAGCTTTTGAATTTATTCTTGGGAAAAGTTGCTCTGATAAACTTACGTGTTTGTTCCCTTGTCTGTTCAGAGGAGCAGTGTTCCTACTTGTTCTTCTGTGAGATATCACAAAAATAGTGGAAAATAACAGTGGGTTCATCCTGTCCCCCACAAAGCCCATGTTTACTTCTTTCCAGCAGTTCAGAAGGTGAAGTATTCCCGGCATACTGAATTCTGCTATTTCTATTCATATTGGTGACCATTTCCTAATTTATAATTCAGTCTTTCCAAAGCTATTGCATTAAAGAAGATCGCTATGGCTTTATTAGGAGCTGTTACTTTCAGGTCTATTTTGAGTGATCTGTTGCTTTAAACCTTTCTGAAACTGGAGAACAAATTCTTGAAGAGCTGACTTGTAGTGTTTATTTGAAACCTTACTTATCCATGTGGAAAAGGAACTGTTTTGAGAGACTTGGAACATTTTGAAAAACTTGCTAAATGTTGTGCTGACATACAAGGCTTTTGTGCCAAGTTTCTCAGCTGAATTGTCTGGTGACTCTGACTTTTGCCTGCCACATGTTACACAGGGTTTCTGTGAAGTAAAACATAGCCATGGCAAGCAGGGAAATATCATAGACATAAGTGTATGCTCCTTAGCAAACAATTGCTACAGTTTTATTGATGCCTACTAGTAAAAATTAAGGAATTGATTCTCTTCATTTGCATTCTAATCTTTCAAATCTTAATATTTAATTTTTTCAAGTGCTTTTAAATTTTTCTCTCTGTTTTCCCAGGAAAACTAGATTCTCACTTTAAAATGTATTTGAGGACGACATTAGTGCAATACCAGGAACTACAGCTGTGATTAAAAATACGAACTGAGATTTTTGATATATGCTGTTATCATAACTGTTGTGGTTTTTCTCCTGCTCTCTGTGCTAAAAGTAAATGTAGGCCATGATTTTAATGTTGCATCAAGAGAACATGGTACTGAATGGTGTGAACATGATCCAGGTAATAAAAGGCTGGGACATTTAACAAATGTTTTCAGTTAAAAAAATTAAATTATTAAGATGCCAACCATTTTGCTATTTTAAGCAGCTTGTTCCAGTAATTTTATTTCTTACATGTCAAGTGCAAACGGTACTTCGCAGATTACAAAAGATTCTGGCGTGGAGAGGTTGGTTTATTTCTTTATTTCTTTCTTTGTAATTCTGTGAAAAGTCTAAGCATCTGAGAGGTAAACAGACATCTTCATAGTTTTAGGATTAATCCAATGTAAGTCAGTGCTGCTGCTGAAAGGGGCATACTGCTGCTGGTTTTGTGCTGACACAGGGAATCGCTGTAGAATTACTCTGGTTGAACACTGAGCAGTCTCTGCCAGGTTAGCATTCAGCCAGAGCAATTTCTTGTTCTAGTTCATTACATGGTTGCACAAACTATAGTTCCAGACAGAAACAAAGGTGGAAATGAGCAGTGGCAGTATGAGAAGGGACCTTTTAACAGAAATAGCAGTTTATAGAAGACAAAGTTGAAGCCATTACCCCTGATTTTCTTGATGACTTGCTTGCCTCTAAGGTGCTTTATTGCTCATTTCATGTTTTCTTATGACAGTAAAAAGGGTAAACTGATGCAAGTTCTGTATCTAAATGTGATTCAGAAGCTTCACAAGTAGCTATGGCTCTGGAGTAATTTTCTTGTTTTTCAGGAGAAATTGTGTAATCACATACTAAAATTCTTAGTAAATATGCAGAATGGATAGCTGATTTTTCCCTCAGTACTCAATACACTTATTATCAAAAGTTTTAGAAGTCTTGTAAACTGTGAAGATGGAAAATACCTTTTTAGTATAATTTCAGTAAGAAAGAGCAGGATAAGAACAGGAAGACAGTAAACAAGGTCGTGGGAAACAGAATTATAATGCCTCCACCAAACCACTGTTCTGTTAGCAGAGGCCAATATTTCTGCAGTTACCAGACTATGATATTCTGAATACAAGAATATTCTCAATCTTGGTGCACTTATTATTTAATAATATCCATGGACCACCATTCCTTGGTAGGTGAAACCTTGGCAGCTGTTGCATTGTTATTTTCAAAGATGGGAGCCAGCCTTCCATTATTAGCTTTGTAGATGGGATCTCCAGAAATCTATTTAAGAACTTCTTACACATCTTCTAAAAATGCAAATATTTAGTGAGAATCAGGTCCTTAAAATTGTACTTGAGATACTTGAGCTTAAGCTGCCAGCTGGGTTTGTTCTTGATAGACACTTGTGTTTCACTGCTTTAACAGCATATACTTAGTGAATATTGGTGATGTTGGAAGAACAACTCTTTCCAGATTTGGAATGTGCAGCTGAGCAGTGATGTGTGCTGCCTGATCAGCTGATGAAATGTGGGTTTGGATGTGTGATTTTTGTAAATGACTTCCAGATGTTACAGTTGCCAGCTGCATGTTCAAGACTGCACTGTTAGATCTAGGTTACGAAACAAAATGGATGAAATATGCTGAAGATAAAGTAGTGAGCCTGTATTTACAACTGTTCTCCCTCTCTCTCTCTCAAAAAGAAACGAGAGAGAGAGAGACAACATGATTCTGTAGTGAAATTGCTCACAAGCAGTGGCAGAAAATACAGATGCTTTAAAATTGGGATATCTACATTAACTTATAGCCTGTGAAGAGCTTGAATGGTCTTATAGCAAACACAAAGCAATTTTCTATGTAGCTGCTGTGTCAGGAGCTTTGAGTTATCCTTTATCTCACTCTAAAAATGACTGTTGTGAACTGAAATTTAATTACTGACAGTATCTTTCAATATCTTTTTTGAGCAGCAAAAGTCAAAGGTTTTTTTGGAGTCTCTCTAGATTTTTCTTTAACCCTCTATGTAGGAATTCTTCTATTTAAAAAAAAAAAATCTTCAAAAGTTCTAAATCCCCATAGTTGTTGTGGGAAGGGGTTGCATTTGAAAGCAGAATGTTTGATTTCTGTCTCTTTATTTTCCCCAGGAAGTACTGACATAATCATGATAGAAGACAAAGGTCCACGAGTGGCTGACTATTTTGTAGTGGCAGGGCTCACTGATACAGACACGGCAACCCTGCTGGATCAAGAAATAAGCCGACATGAAACAAAGTCAACTGGTCCAAAGGCTCCAATTACTGACATTGCTGTGATAATTAAATCAGCTGGTGAAACTGTCCCAGAGGGATACACCTGTGTTGAAGCCACTCCTACTGCCCTTCAAGCCAACTTAAACTATGGAAGTCTAAAGAGTCCTGAACTTTTTCTTTGCTACAAGAGAGGACGGGACAAACCACCACTTACTGACATCGGGTGAGATTTCTACCGCAGTTCAGTTCCTCCCTCAATAATGATCAAATCTTACTCTTCATAGCTGATGATGAAAACAAATGTGAGAAAGCTTTTTAAAAATATGCTGTTTGAATCTGGAATAGGTTGAACGAAGTGTCAGTCTTTTAGTGAACTTATCTTTTTAAAATTAATCGTAATGTTTTAGTTTAGAAGATGAGAGGGTGAGAGAGTGATGAAGCAAAGCAAATATAAGAAATCAAGTTCTCTGGTGCAGTTTTATGAAAGATGAAAAAATTGCACAAAATTAATTTATGGAAATGGTATAGGCCAAATCCAGAAATATTAACATGCTTAATCTGAAAACAATGACTTCAGGAGACAAAAATTATCACCTTGTGCAATTCAATTTAATGCTCATATTAAAAGATACAACTTACGAATGTGTAAGGACTTTTTAGAACTACTGGAGATATAATGAGAAAGAGAAAACAGAGCATGGGTGGGGGTGCTGGTATGATTATGGCAAAATAAGGAATGCATGTGCTATTCCTTAGTTATTAAATAAATAGTAAACAGTAGAGTAAAAGTCATGCATCTCTATGTAAGCTATCATAAGTTTAGGTTTTTTTCATTTATAAGGTTAAATGCATTAGGCATAAAGCCTATGTATGCCATTTTTAGCAGTTTGAGTGCCAACTGACGAGCAGTTCAGTCAGGAGGAGACTGATACTGAAATTTGAGTAATGAAAGTAGTTTCATGGTAAGAGTTTTCTCTAAGGGTTACTGTTCGAGTTAAATAATTAACCTGGAATGTTCTAATTTTTGTTCATCTTGGTCATCTAAACTGTGTTCTAATTGTCTTCAGCAAAATTAATTTTTAAAATAATCTTTTCCTATGGGTGTGACCGGCACTGCGAGAAGAGATACTGAAGTGTGAAGTTATTCTTTGAATGGTTTGTCAAACTTGAGTATTTCTAGCAAGAGGAGGAATTTTTACAGTGAATGATTCCTCAAGGGAATTACTGAACAATCAGTCTTCGGCATGTGGCTTTAAGGAAGCAACTTGATTAGCACATTTATCTTTGTGTCTCTCACAACCTTAGGAATTGAATGCTTGGGCAGATTTTGTAGGGAATACCTACTAAACAAAATAGGCAAATAATTGGCTAAGATGGTGGTATTTGGCAAATAATATTTTGGTTATCTGATCTAATTAGGGTGTCGCACCTAACACATCATGGGAGGCTTTTCTCTCTGAGCAGTGATACATATTTTCCTACTGTTCCTCCTGTTTTGCAACTGTGTGCAAGAGGTGGAAATTAGTTGGAAAAACAAAGGTTCAATCCTAGGATAAGAGATCTCTAAAATCCTTTTCCTACATGTAGTTGTAAGACCTAGTATCTTAAGCTTATCTATGAAACAATTCAGCTACAGTCATACCATTGCTTTCCTAACTGATTTTTTTGCTGATGTTCTAGAAATAGACAAGAATGGAGATTTGGGGTTTTTTTTGGTTTAGGTGCAGTGAGACTTTGAAACAAAATTTCATTACTCTTTGTTTTACACTTGAGTTAGGGATATGTTAGAGCTCCTGTGCTTCTTGTTTTTAAATAGAAGAAAATGTGACAGAAAGATGTTTTTTTTTTAAAAGGGTTTTGAATTTGTAACACCTAGTGTAGAAAGGACCAAGGAAAGAATATCAAACTTATTGTCCGAGGCAGAGGATCTTGTATTACTGAATAACGCAAAAGTTAGGTGACTTGCATTGTGTAAAGAAAGAAATGCCGATTCATGTTTTTTTAAAAAAACTTTTTTGTTTGTTTCAGACTAGTATGAGAAGCTTTAGTTTGCTTAGTGATTCTGTGAACCACCCTTGTGATTCTGGGTGTAAGGACCCTTGTAATTCTTGTATACCTGTTTTCTGAAAGTCTGCAGGAGTATCAATTGAACAAATTATTTTTTTAATTGAAGATGTACTTCAGAAAAGAAAGTGAACGCAAATTTCAAGATACTGAAATAGAAACTGGAAGATCATCTTAACAACGAGCATCTTCCATTGTTCCTTAAATCCCACCAGTGTGCCAACTGGAGCTGGATGTTCACAACAGCTTAGGATAATAATGGTGAAACTAATGACGTGTTTTAGACAAATAGTAATAGTGGTGGCAGTAGAAATAAAAGATAAGTCCATCTTTTCCCTGTGCTTGACCTACTACTTCTGTGACCCTCCTGGTGCCTAGTATAGTTATATTAGTTCCTTTATTATTCAATACTTGCAAACCTCCTTATCTTAAATGAAAGAGGAAGAGGTGTTATAAAGGCTTATTTTGCATAAGAACTGTGAGAGGCAGAAATATGGTTGTATGTAGAGGACGAGTCAAACTGGACAGCAGCCCTAGACACAATGCAATTTGCAACAGTCTACCTGTTTTGAAATGGTTTTCCAGAAGGAAAGGTTTCTATAGTTTAAGGTGTTTAACTCAACAGTCACAAGAAGGTGGTATTTCTTCTTTCTAAACTCTGTTATCTGAGGTATTGAAGTATACCTTTACATCAGTAAAACTGTTCATGAGAGAACTTCTATGTACAATGTCAAACAGCCTTACAAAGAGAGGCTAAGACTTTTTTGGTTTTTCTTAGAAAGAAGGGACCTAACATCTAGAGTAAACTTTATATTTTATATATAAATTTATATTTTGCTTGAAGTGAAACTGTATTGAGGTTGATAAAATATTGTTGCAAGTAATGTGTACTTAGGATGGAGGCCAAACTATATGCTTAAAGAAGCAGGAAACAAATCTAACCCTGATCGGTACTAATTAATCAAAGGCAGTTGCTGGGAAGTAGGAATAAGTAGGAATAAACTTACACCGTGAGGGAGGATGTTGCATATAAAGGGTGCCACGTTCACTATTTCATGCATCACTTCTGATTGCTTTTCTCTGAATCATTAAAACCATTGTTTGATTTGAGTGTTCCATGTGCGGTGGTTTTCTTCCATTGGCTTGCAAATACAATACCATACTGTAGTACTATGCATGAGGTCAGGAAATGGTGTGGGTTTAATAATAGTGCTCTAGTGTATATGTAGAGGTAATTGTTGCTTTCATTTTCATTTTGTTTTTGAGGAGAGATGACCTCACTGTTACAGTCTGGTCAGGCCTTTAAGTATTTTTCTGAGAATACTTGCAAACTTACTAAATTGAACTGCTGGAATTGTCTGATTAATATCGTGTTCCCTTTCGAAAGCTGTCAGCTGACAGATGTTTCTGGAATAAAATGTTTTGGATTTTATTTAAAATACATGAAACTGAAATGAAACCAAATTGAAACTTCTGTTTGGAGACTGCCTTGTTAAACTTTTCTTCAGATTAAGATTCTTATTGGCAGTGATGTGAAAAGTTGATGTAAACTCTTTATGCACAACTAATGTGGCCTGAGAGCTGCTGCCATTGTAGTTGTTGGGATTCTGTTTTGTTGGTTCTTTTCTAACTTTGTGAAGTAGGTAACCCAATTAAAGGTGAAAAATACATGTTATTCCAGAACATGACTTAGTTTAGAAATGATTTGATTAGCATGTGTTTTCTCTGTACATATGGTGGTAGGTAGTATATTAAAACTAATGTTGCAACTTGAAAATGCTGGTATTAGGCTGTATATCATCAGTGCTATAACAAGATATGTGTTCATTTTGTTGAGTCAGAATAAATAGTAATATTTGCATATTCCAGTGTAAAGATAGGAATAGTATTTAAGTAATACTAAATATATTTAATATTAAAAGTTTAATCACACATATTTTTTAAAAAGTTTTGAGAATGGTTGGATATGAAAAAAACTTTCTTTTTTCGGGGCTTAGACACATAACTTTTTGAAGTTTTCAAATACATACTTACTTGTAGTCTGTCAAATATTTAAAAGTGTATTTTGGTAAATATGTATTGCCTGCTTACTTTTTATTTTAAAGTTGTGAGGGAGTATATGTGTGAAGCTGGAGATCACAAAATACAAGGTTTTAATGTATTACTTTTATCAATAATCTTGTAATAATGAAAACTGATTTGCAAGTGGCAATTACTGTATACATATTGGTGAGAGCTGAACCATTGGTTACTTGGGTGTGGAATGGGAGATAAAGCTAGTCCTGCAATAGCATTAAAAATGTTCAGTGATGTTTGTTTTGACTTCCACATTTCTTCTCACAGTAACATCTTAACAGCTTTATGTTTGGAAAAAAAAAGCTTTAACTCATTTAGCTGCTGTGAAGCAGCTAAGAATACAGGGATCTAAACTAGTGATCTTGCTAAAAAAAAATAAAATCCACGCACCATGTGAATGTTGTTGTATGGCCGTGTAAGATACATCCTGCTTTCTAGGACTGCAGTCAACTGTAGTTATTATTTCTTCCTTCTCTGTGGAACAGAGTTTGTCTCCCTGCCTCATTGTCCTAAGGAGTGTTATTCGAACTGTAAATGTCAATTATTATTGGATTAATTTTTTTTCTGGAAAAAATCATCTAGGAAGCAGTCTACTTTGTTCTTTTCCAAGAGTATTTTTTAAAACCACACCAAACCAAAGCCTTCCAAAAAACTCCGAAACAAAACAACAAAACCCCAAACACAACCAATTAGAAACAAACGATGCCCAAAACCAAACCAAAAAACCCTACTCACAAAAAAAACCAGAAAAAGACAAGATTTAAATGACTTACCAGACATTTTAGTGATGAAATTGTCAAGTGTCATGTGTGCAAGCAATTTAAAGTTTACTTTGTATTTATTTTTTCATATTTTTTCATTTTTTATTTTCATGCATTCCTACTAGTTCTGAAACTAAATTCTTTTCAATGTGGCTTGATTTTTTATTTTTCCATAATTCTCATTTGTTCCCACAGAGAATTCTGTATAATTTTAAATATTTTGGAGCAGTTTCTTTAGCCTCAAGTGCTGCACGATGAAAGACAATATATAAAATGCACATTACAAAGTTGCAATGATGACATAGGGTGCTAATGCATGGAGAGTTTCTCTGAATTTGTCAAAGTAACTTCATATGTATTTGAATGCACACAATACTTTTTTTCCCTTCTGGTCTGCAGAGTTCTGTATGAAGGGAAGGAACGCATAATTTCAGGCTGTGAAGTGATTCAAGCTACTCCTTATGGTCGTTGCGCTAATGTGAACAACAGCTCAGCTTCGTCTCAGCGGATCTTTATAACATATCGAAGGGCTCCTCCAGTACGACCTCAAAATTCATTGGCAGTGACAGATATCTGTGTTATTGTTACCAGCAAAGGAGAAACTCCTCCTCATACATTTTGTAAAGTTGATAAGAATTTAAACTGTGGTATGGTAAGTGTTTATAAGCTCGTGTTGCTTTTTTTTTTTGCTTTTTAACCCAACAAACACACCCTAAAGGAGTAGCTTCTTGAACTCTGCTTAGCACCGCTGTGTTCTATCACTACATTGTAATTCATTCTTCATACCATGTGTGAGACTTCAGTTTTGTTGCTTTGATTTCCTTTCTTGTTGGAAATTACTGTTTCATACTAGTTACTCACTATGTTTATTTGCATACGCATGTCTAGGAGTAGTGCACTGGAATTTTGATTTTTTTTTTTTTTATTATCTCTCCCCCAGCCTTTGGTGATGTTGACACTCAGGATGAATCAGAAACACTTTTTTCCTAGTTGTTAATAATGCCTGTGTTACTAAGATGTAACATGTGCTTTGCTTTAATTGGTTCTCTTTTACTTAGTCTGTTTTGCATTTAGTTTACTCAGGCTGGAATAAGTGGGTTTTTTGAATGGCAGAGCATTTTTAGACAAACTGCAAAAATACTATGTCGATAACCAGTTTATGGAAGTGTGATAGAAGCTTCTAGTGATGATGATTAGAATTTCACTTCCCCTAACGAGGTTCTTGTAAGATTCTACTTTTAAATAACCATAAAAATGTGAAGCTGCAAATTGAGCTGCTTCACTTTTGCTTATTCTTTTTTGGAATAAATCAGAGAGTAGTGTGGTGGTGTCATTATTTGATGTAAATCCTGTAATCTCTAAAAAAATGAGAGAAGGGTGAAATCTCTTTTTTGTCATTTACATGCACTCGCTGATCAACCAGACTGTATTCTGTGTTTTATAGTGCTTTTTATTAAAATGTCTGACTTGTTTGCAAGTGGGAATATATTCCAATGCTTATACTTGATTTCTGTTGCCTGTTGTTTTATCTTTGCTGGTTCTGAGATGAAACTTTTGTCTTCCAGTGGGGTTCCAGTGTATACCTTTGTTACAAGAAGTCTGTGCCAGCTTCTAACTCTTTAGCGTATAAAGCTGGTAGGTAATTTTAGAAGCTGTCTAAACAGAAGGATTCAAATGCTTTGTTGAAATAAAATAATAATTTTAAAAGCTTAAGCACTGTCTGCCAGAATTTTGTTCCTAGAGGATGTCAGTTGAAAATAACTCCTGTAATGCCTATTTTGCTTTCCTCACTTTTTCCTAGGGAAAAAAAAAGTCTTAATAGGAATAGCATTTTCCTGTATTATTTTAGTTCTTATCATGGCTTGATAGCTTAGAAGCTTTAGCAGAAGTCTTAGCAAATATTTCAGATGAAGCAAAAGACAAAACAAAACTTGTGTTGGTGATATTGGAGAAGGAGTAACTAAAAATTCTGTTCAGCCTTGCTCATGTTTCTTTTTATGTCTCAACATCTTTCATTTTGTTTGAAAGTTAAATGTGTTTCTTCCCTTCAGTTCCGCAACTATTCTGTTGTTCCTTACTTGAGGAAATTGAAAAATATTCTGAACAGTAAATGACAATTCTGGCTTTTGTAAGTTTTTTAATCCATTGCTACAGATTTCTTTTTGTTGTTGAAGAAACCAGAAAAAACTTTCAGAACTGTTTCTGCTCAGCACTAAGTGCACCAAATTCCTTTGAAAGGAGCAAACTACCAAACAGAAGTGGAAAGCATAGATAATGAACTCAGTGTACCATAAAACAAGCTAGATGAGCAGCAATAGTAAACCAATGCTTATGTGCCTATTTTCTACCAGCAAGAGTCTGAAAGCTGAATAAACAATTTGTTGAAACTGAACGTTGTGACTGAGAGCAGGAAATGCAGACAGTCATCTAGTTCATCCTATTTTCCATTAAGGTATTACTGCTGTTTTTACAGTAGATAATCACTTTCTTCATAGGATTTCTTGTAATCCATTCCAGTGGCACATTTCAATAGCACTTCAACCCAACTGGTTTGATGTAAAAATCTTCAGTGTGTACTGGTTTTGAGGAGTTACCAAAAGGGTAAAATCAATCAGTATTCATACGCTATTTTCAAGTGGTTGTTACTTGGATCACTTAGTCTCACTGTCATATGACTTTCTTCTTTGCAGATGTAATCTTCAATTATGAAGTCCAGATAACCATTAGACATAGCTATATGTTGTGGAAAATATATTGCTTACATTATTTAGGGCTTACAGAACAAATGTACTTACTTTTCCCATTCTTAAGGCTTGATTTTCAGATATCCTCAAGAGAACTATGAATCATTCCCACTGTCGGAATCTGTTCCTCTCTTCTGCCTTCCCATGGGAGCCACTATTGAGTGCTGGGACCCTCAAACCAAATATCCACTGCCAGTTTTCTCAACATTTGTACTGACCTGCTCTTCTGCAGAAAAGGTATGGTCCACACTGTGAACTTGTTTTTTTCTTTTATTTCAGATGGCTGCTATGGAGATAAATAGAGAATGTTTCTTTTGTATTTTAGAAATACTATAAAATAAATTATTAAATACTTCCCTTCTAAAATTGTATTTCTTAAGCCTTCATGTAAGATTAAAGTAAACCAACACAGAAGATGGAAGAGTTTAGTCCCACGTAGGCTGAATCAGATACCCTTAATAAAAGTAAAACTCAAAGCACTTGGATTTCCCTGTTGTTTCAAGGAAGGAGTTTCTGGAAATGGAAGTGTACTCTACATGTAAAAGAGAACTTAGGATGCATGTTAGTAATGTTTAAGTTGTTACAGTTTTCATATGGTAACCTTAAAAGCCACTTCTTTGTGAATTTGTGTAATTGGGCTCTGTAGGTATCTATGCATGTGAATTGGAAACTAGTTACCAGAAAACAGAAGGGCAGGGAGAGGAAGAATATGTACTGAGAGTTGAATATGTGAAAGACTAATGACCTCCCAAGACTCGTGATGCTTGTGAATTTGCATGAAATTTCTAACCCAATTGATTCTATGATTCAGAACACAATCCTTCTTCTGAATCTGTGTAAGGCCGCCAACAGACACAGGCACCAAAAATGTGTTGCATGACTTGGGCCACATGTGGGAAGGCAGTGTCTACTATACATAGACAGAGACTACAGGATTATAGGTACATCTAATGAAGCAAGGGAGCCTTTGTTTAGGGTTGGTCTCCCAGGTGTGGTTTCATCTTACTAACTCCGTGTGTGTGTGTGTGTGTGAACTGCATAAGGGAATAAGTGATTGTAATGTGTGATTATCTCTCTGTGGCTAATAAACAGCAGTTTGGCTCTATTAGTGATAACAGCTCAACTTCAACTCTGTCTCACTCCCCTAATAAATTCCCTAATAGGAAATTTATATACTCTTCCATTTCAAAATAGAAAAAAGATATTTCTCCAAAATATTAATACTTCTTTTGCAAGGACGGATGCAGTATTTTTCTTTCCCTGTTCTTTTGCTAAGCTTGGCAGAATAATTCAGTTAATTATGAAACTTTGACAAATAGGAAACGATACTAGAAAAGGTTTAGCTTGATAAAATGAGTGAAGTCAAAGCTAGAATAATTTTATTGTTTAGTTTGTAGTGATAGGGGAATTTATTGAACACAACATTTAAGGAGAGTTGGGGATTTGATAGTTTTTTTGGTTTTTGGTTGTTTTCTTTTCTTTACTCTCACAGTTTAATAGAGTTCTGTCACAGCATTGAGTTTGGTTCCTTCCCTTCAATTTACTGAGTATGAATACTTTGTTGAGGAAACTGCAATGAAACTGGGGAAGAGAGACACAAGAGTCCAAAGTATTTTGTTTATAAGGATGCTTTCTGTGTTACATAAATGAAAAGTCATTTCATAAGCTACCAGCAAAAGCACTATAGTGTGTGCAAACAGGAAAGATTTAAGGACGCTTCAGAAGTTTTAACTGTATCTCCTGTTAAATACTGAGTCTGCTTAGCTGTTTTCCTTCATCTTTTAGGTATATGGTGCTGCTATTCAGTTTTATGAGCCGTATCCCCGGGAGCTGCTAACAGAAAAACAGCAATCGCAGCTGGGTCTCCTGACAACTGTAGAGAGGAGAGTGATTACTTCCAAATCCATCAATTCGAACAAATGCATCTGCCTTCTCTCACACTGGCCTTTCTTTGAAGCATTTAGAAAATTTCTTATGTTCATCTATAAACTGTCTGTCTCTGGACCTCATCCTCTTCCCATTGAAAAGTATGTAGAACATTTCTCAAATAGTTGTGGGAATGTAGTTATCATCTCAAGAAATTACATGATTTATGAATGTCACACTTGTCTAGTTGGTATAGCTGATGCATCATCTTGCTTGCCCTGTTTAGCTTATTTTGTATGGATAGAAATTATTGCTGCTTCTGTTTAATAGTATTGGCTCTTGCAGTGCCAGCAAGTTAACTGGATTTTACTTTGGCTTTTCTGTTGAAATATGTCAAGTGTGTATACCTTTCTTTGAGCTACATCAAACACAGAAAATGGCTGAGCTGTGATACATGCTACATTTGCAGTCCTGCATTTTAGCTTAACAAGTGTGAACTCAGGACTGCTGTAAGTAGCAATGAATATGTGTGTCCAAGCACTGCAACTAATGCAGATTGTTTCTCTGTGTGTCTGTGTGTATATAAAACCTATGCAGAGGATGTTTTTCAGGGTCCTAAAAGTTTACTGAAATACAGTATTACTTTCAAAACTGTTAGACCTCTGGCAGTGAGGTATGTAGCTCCTCCATGGGAGGAGCTGCCTGAGATTTTAAATGACTTGCCTAAATGGCCTTGTATTCTTGCCTTTGACATATCTGAAATTGTCAGTATTACTCACATTTCATGCTTGGAAATTGAATGGAGACTCTTTGTTTTGGCTTCCATAAATAGGCTCACAAATGTATCAAAACAGAAATAAATGTATCAAAAAATGTATCAAAACAGAAAATAAATCTTAACAGCCTTTCTAAAACATGGTACAATATTAATTCCAAAATGTGGTTAACATTGTTTTCAGTCCCTCATTACTTCCCAGTGCTGGTTTTCTAACATCTTGTCTACTTCGCAGGCATATATCCCATTTTATGCACAATATACCTTTCCCTTCACCACAAAGGCCAAGAATTCTTGTGCAGGTAAGCAAAACATTTTCAGCCGTTTTTAACTACAGTAATGGCAAACCCTCTTTCTTGCCTTTGGTTTCTTTCTTTAGGCTTTTTGCTTGGTTTTGAATACCCACCTGCTAGAAGGGAACAGGGAGGAGATGATTAGGTTGGCCTTCTGTCTCATGGATATAAACCTGGGACAAGTTAGCAAAGGAGACAGTTTCAGGCTTCAAGTGGTGTAGATAGATGGCAGCAATGGCCTACTTGCACTTCTAAAATTTCTCCTTCGTACTACCCTTTCATTTTATAGGCACTATTTGTGTTATCTCACTGGTAGGGTTGTTTTCTATCTTCCCCTCACTTGTCCATCCACTGCTGTAGGTCAGAGTCTAGTCCCCTGGGACATTGTCTCTTGTGTTTCTCTGTTTAATCATCTAACAGACAGTTACATATCCAACACTGAGTCACAGACAATTTTCTGTAATTCTGAGCATTGTTTCAGTGACTGATACAAGCTATGTTCACCTAGTGACCGTAAGTCCCAAAGATTGTCTCTGATACATGAGATTGTATCTGTCCGCCAGGCAGTTCATGAGATTATGGGTATACATTTGTGTTGGAATATTATACTGGAATAACTTTGGAGTTGTCCATACCAATCACATACTACTTTATGTGTTTCAGCTTTCTGCCCATGATGCATTAATATTGTCACAGCCAGTTTCTACACCACTGCCATTAAGGTATAATTATTAATGCTTTAATGTTTAATGCTACCTGAAAAATTCAGAGGCAAATAGGAGGCAGTCATAGAAGGAAGTCAAATATTACTGCAGTATCGTTAGACATTCTAAACTGAAAGTTCAGTATGCATTTATAATGTTACAGAGTATTGTCATCTGACATAGGTGTGCCCATTTTGGAAGTGTAATATCACTAATTGCCCTGAAATAAATATGAATTACCAGATTACTGTAGGAACTCTGAAAGAGTAAGAGGGTGGCTAGGAGGAAAAAAATACACGTTTAAAGATCTTGTATTTCAGAACTTGTGTAGTAAGCAATTTTATTTTCTTTAGTAGTACAGAGGCTGTTTTGGGTTTTTTCCTTTTTTGGATCCAAGAGAGACGATTACATCAAGTAGTTAGGTGAAATCTGTGAATGTGCAAGTGCAAACATTTCAGAAATTCAAAAGTACACCTAAAAATTTGTATTTGTGATTGAAGGTTGATGCAGTCTCTGTGGATACTGCCTGCATCTTCTGGGTTAGAGCTCCCTATGATAGTGACATGAGGTTTTGTTTTGACGTTTTGTTGATTTTTGGTTTGTTTTTAAGTTAAAGACCAAAATATTCTCCCTGTTTATTCTCCCCACCCCAAAACATTGTTGTATAATATTCTTTATGCAGAAGAATCCCATATCTAATCACATCTGTTACACAGGTACTTGAGTGAAAAATCACAACCAGCCACCTAATTGCAAAGTAACATGTAAGCACTTTTCTAAGGACAGGTTTTACACCCCTTTGCTCTAATAGATGTCATTGCAATTCCTAAATGCATACAGTCCAAACAAATGAAATGGAGTTTAAACTGTAGAAACTAAAGGCATTTTGCTATCAAAATGGTGGATTAGAATTTGATACTGTGATTCTAAGATCAGATGGATACTCCAGTTCGTGATTTTTGTCTGGTGTTTGTGTTTGAATAAGCTGTTAACCAGTAAGATTTGTTTTACTGTTATGAAGATAAGATGCCGGGGTATCTGCGAGACAGAGTGCCTTAAACAACACAAATTCAGCAGCAGCATGGTTTAGAGTATCTATCTTTAGCAGTAGAATTTGAATTTGGGTTTTGTTGTGGTAGTATAAGTCTTATAATGACATGAGAGCTGTTGGTTAGATAGTTAGGTATTTGATGTGTGGTAATGTTAGTACCACTGAACTAGTTGATTCCAAACAGTTGTCAGAAGTTTAATAGTAGTGACTTTTTTTTTTTTCTAAAACCCGGTAACATTCTTCTTTTCTTCCCCTTTCTCCCATGCACTCCTTAGTGGAGCAAACTTTAGCACTCTGCTTATGAATCTTGGACCAGAGAACTGTGCCACTCTGTTACTCTTTGTATTATTAGAAGGCAAGATCCTGCTCCATTCTCTTAGACCAGCTGTGTTGACAGGAGTTGCTGAAGCTGTAGTAGCTGTAAGTACAAAGTGTTCTGTACAGCAAGGAGAGAAATTCGTTTAAACACCACAGTTGTTACAAGGCTTTTTAAAGTTAAAATTACTGATGTACTACATGGTAATTTTTCCTAGCAACAGCAATTAGTTCAAGTGCCATAGCTAATCACTATTAGAAAGATCATAATTTTTGCATATCTAACTCAGAGATGTGCTGTATATAAGTTATCTGACTTGGGGACATTCTTCTGACAGTGTTGCAAAGCTTTTAACAATTTCATTTCAGTGTGCTGTGTGTTATTTCTTTAATTTTATTGTGCAGTATTCGTTGTCTTGTTTTAATGCATTAATTTAATTTTTCCTTCAGATGATATTTCCATTTCAGTGGCAATGTCCGTATATCCCCCTCTGTCCTTTGTCTCTGGCCACCGTACTCAGCGCACCAGTTCCGTTTATTGTTGGAGTTGATTCACGATATTTTGATCTGTACGATCCACCGCAGGATATTGTGTGCGTTGACTTAGACACAAACATGGTGTATATGTAAGTTCTGTGGAGATTTTACGTTTATCTGTAGATGGAGAAATTGCTGAAATGCTCAGGAGATAAAATTGTTAAATGCTCTTTTATCCAGTATGGTTTGTTTCTTACTGTCCTTTGTTCTTTTTCTCACTTCTAATGCTTCACACCAAATTAAAATTTACTAAGTCAAGGATCAACACTTGGTGCTTCCTATAAAAGTGTGATGCAGATGTTGCTGTAAATTTAGTAACAATGGTAAGTAACTAGGGAAGGGATTGTCACCCTGTACTTGGCATTAGTGAAACTGCACCTCAGATCCTGTGTTCAGTTTTGCACCCCTCATGACAAGAAAGGCATTGAGATGCTGGAGTGCGTCCAGAGAAGGGCAGTGTGGAGCTGGTGAAGGGTCTGGAGCACAAGTGTTTTGAGGAACAGTGAGGGAGCTGGAGTGTTTAGTCTGTAGGAAAGGAACCTGGGGGAGTCCTTATTGCTCTTTACAACTGCCTGGAAGGAGATTGTAGTCAGGTGGAGGTCAACCTCTTCTCACAGGTTATAGGCAGCAGGATGAAAGGAAATGGCATCAAGTTGCACTAGGGAAGGTTTAGATTGGATAGTAGGAAAACATTCTTCACTGAAGGTCAGGCATTGGAACAGACTGCTCAGGGAAGTCATTGAGTCACAAACCCTGGAGGTATTTAAAAGACATGTAGGTGCATTTCTTGCTTTAGCAAGATGTGGTTTCATGGTAGTCTTGGTAGTGTTAGGTAAGGGGTTGTACTTGACGGTCTTAAAGGTTTTTTCCAACCTAAACAAACATGAATGCTTCGGGACCCTTCATGACAGATCCTGATGCTGTCTTGCACTTAGTTAAAGAATTTTTTCTCAAGTTACAAGGAAAATATTTCTGTGAGATCAGTCAAGCAAAATTTGGTGTCTTATTCTAAAATATTTTCACTTAATTATTACATTTTTAATACTTTTCTTAAATTGAAGGTATTGCATGAACAGTTTCTTTGCACCTTCTTGAGGAGAGGCTAATTCAGAGCCTGGTTTTCTGTAATGTGAGTACAAATAACTGAGTTGAAAATTTAGTTTTTTCAGGTGTCTAGTAACTTTTATTAATTACCTTTCTATTTTAAATTAATTAGATCATAAATAGTGGTGTCTAAGCTAGTTCAAGATGAGGGTGAACATCACTAAATAAAGTGCACATCTTCTCTCTGTGAAAATTTAGCTTTACTTAATGTCACTTTTTAGTGAGATTTAAAAAATTAATTAAAATGAAAATTTATTTAAATTTGATTTCATTTATTTAAATGTAATTAAATTAATTTATTTAATTTAAACATTTAGTTTTTCTTAATGTCACTTTTTAACTCTTTTCTTTTGCTTTTACTAACGTGAATTAGACTTAGTCATTTGATCTGTGGGTCAGTGGAATGCTTGATTTCTATTGTCTTAGAAGGACCCTTCCTCTATTGAAGCAAATGTTTCCTTTATATTACTGAAATGCTTTGTTTTATTAGTAACATTACAGGAAATGGTAAACAGTGGAGCAGATTGGTTTTATTTTTTATTTGCCTTTTTTTCCCCTTCCCCTAGGTCTACACTGCAAAAAGCATTTTCATCACAGTATGGCATTATGCCAGTTTGGTATATTTGGTATTATGCCACCAAAAGAATAATTATAGATCTTGTGAAAGAGGAATTCATTGAAGAAAGTCAAGGAAGATGACTTATTTATTTGAAGATGTTTTCAGTGAAAAATACCTCAGTGTTTTTCTTCATAGGTAGAATGGAAGTTGAAGATTGGGTTGCAGAAAAATAGAATAGAAACAGGAAATTTCGCAGGGAGAGAAGGATGTCAAGATTCTGTTGGGATGACTGTTAGAAACACCAAGTACCAAAGTTACTTGAATTGGTTATTGAACTAAAAGTCTGTCTGAGACAATCAAGTGGAAAGACCTTTGCACCTTTGTTTTACTGTTTTAAAAGTCCATTTCTCTTTCAATAGTCAAATGATCTTTTTCTTTTTTGCTGCCCATTTTGCATTTATCTATGTGACATATTTGGCTCCCAGAGGAATTTGACATCTGTAACATTTTACTTAGCCAAGTGTGAGATGTTGGTACCTTCATTATAAAACTTTTTTAACCTGGAAATGAGTGTATCTTTCAGTTTTGTAGATGTGTAGATAAACCCAAATGTCCATAAAGCACTTTGTGTTGAGGATCATAGAGAATTCTGCAATACTGTGTTATTAGTGAGTAAGGATTAATGTTTCATTCAGTTTTACCCCATCTGTTTCTACCCCTTTTTATTTCAGTGGCAACACTGCTTGCTTTTTCCTTTTTTTTTTTTTTGCCTTTTTTTCAATGTGTAAAGCATTTAACAGCACTGTTGCTGACCTGGAAAGACTGCTTAATAGAAAAATAACTTCTAAAAAGCGCAGTATTTTCTGGTAATTGGTCAGTCTATGTCTTTCTAGAGCAAGTTTGCTGCTATGCTGAAAAATACTGAAGGTCTTTTATTAATTCAATATCTTCCTTAATGCTTTTTTAAATTTATTTTTTCAACTTTCTTTGTGAAAGTTAACATTGAGAGTTCATTGAATTGCCCTTTTAGGGCAAAGGTTTGATAGCAGGATTTTTTCCTGACACTTTTAAAATGGTACTGCTTAT
>VYXB01000562.1:48363-71732 GCA_013397135.1 Pachyramphus minor
CATCATCTGCACTTCCGTGACCTTTGGGACCTGCATAGCAGTCTGTTTGTTATTTCCATTGTGTCGGGAGATTTAATGTCCAAGCCATCTTCTTGTGGTATCTTTGTGAATAAGGCTAAAAAGAACTTGCTGTCTTCTCTTCTTTCCCCTGGTTCTTCAGTCTCCTGTTTTTTTCTCCAGTTCTTTCCACACCAGTATCATTGTATGGTTTTCCTGCTGTGAGCAGGTATGTGAAAATATTTCAACCTTTTTTTTTCTTTTTTTTTTAAATCATCTATGTAGCTATAAAAACTTCCCGCGACTAGATTTCAAGCTCTTTGACAGGCCAGAGGAGCTCAAGCTTTCCTTCAGCAGACACCCAGCTGGAAGTAGCATTTCAAATAGTCCAGCGCTCATGGCAAAGAGGACAAAACAGGTCAGATGAATCTCACTGTAATCACTGTATGAACACTTGAAAGATAGGATTTTTTTTGGTAAAACTGCCATTACCTATTTATACTGTCAGTTAATGTTGTTAGGGTTTTGGTCTTTGTAACCCTTGAGAATAAACACAAAAAAAAAAAAAAAAAGAGAAGAGAACAGATAAATTATGAGATTACAGTTTAATAATTTTTAATCTTTAGACTGTAGTATAAAATTAAAATTAATACTATAATGGGGGGAAAAAAAAGATTAATCCTGGTGGTAGTTTTTGCTTGCAGAAAGTCTTAATAACGATGGTAAGAAGGGATCTTCCACTGAATGTGTGAATTATTATTAAACGCTTACTCTTAAGAAGCCAGTATCTGAGTTAGTAATGAATTCTAGATTCAGGATGTTGTATCTTTTGTCAGCTTTTTTGTTTTGTTTCACCCTCACAGGAAATAAAAACAGCCCATAAATTAGCCAAGAAGTATTACGTAAGCCCCCCACAGTGGGCTAAGTGTCTCTTCAGTCACAGTTACAGCCTGTGGTTTATTTGTCTGCCAGCCTATGTCAGAGTTGCACATCCCAAGGTCAAAGCACTGCAGCAGGCATATGATGTTCTAATTAAAATGAGGAAAACCGATGTGGAACCACTAGATGAGGCAAGTGCAAATAAAAAAAGCTACCATGAACATGGAATGGGGCAGAAGTTGCAAATACAGTGTGTTTCGCTGCCACTACCAGGTTAAGTGTACTTATGGTTTGACCTTTTTTAAAGCCACTTTAAAATCATTTCAGTAAGTCTGCTTAACTAGGACAACTGGAAGTTAATTTCCTTTTTCATCCCCAGCATAGTGTCAACTGGGTTAAATACTCCAGCTTAGTGTTACTAATCTTCTCCCAAATGACTTCCAGAAGAAAGTTCTTGAGTATCAGTGTTTTTAAATTTGATTTAATGCTTTGCAGCCATATTACACTGTTGGGATAATGGGTTTGTGTGCAGCATACTATCTTTCAGTAGTATCCACAGGCACACAACAGCAGGTTATCCTGATCATCTCATGGGGTGTTTCCTTATTTCCTTTATTTCTCAAACAAAAGAGCCAAAAGAAAAAAAAAATCAGCATATTTAACAATGTGACTGCTGGTGTTATTTCAGCTCCTGTGGTTTCCTGTTTAATTTGCTCCCTCTACAGGCTGTGAAATGTATTGATGAAGTAGTTGCTCTCATATGGCTTTCCTTTTCACATGTGTAAAAGTTGGAAATCAGGGAAGAGTATGAGTGGTTTCACAGTTCCTGTCATCAATTCATATCTGAACTTCTGTGTTTTGCCAGGTCTGCTACAGAGTAGTAATGCAGCTCTGTGGACTGTGGGGTCAACCTGTTCAGGCCGTAAGAGTCCTTTTTGAAATGAAAAATGCTGGAATACAACCAAATGCCATCACCTATGGTTATTACAATAAGGTAAGGGACCAGTGTCTTTCTTGCTATTGTCACTCCTGATGATGTCTTGTAACATGTTTTGAAGATCGTTTCTTGCAGCTCTTCACTTGGATTTGCTGATTCTCTTGGTCAGGCAATCCTTTTGGACATGCTTACGGTTCACTGGATCTACACGGCATGGTTTTACACTGATAAATTTAGGTTCCTGGTAAATTTACGTGCTGTTTGCCTAACCAGAAATTCTACCGAAATATATATTTATAGTGTTTCCACTTGCAAATTTTGCAACCGTCTGGTGCTTCCATGTCAAATACATCTGTTCCAAGGTATATCCTTTAAGATAGCAAGATGCAAGATGAATGAAGGCTGGAATTGGGCTAGTGGAAGTAGCCTGCCCTTCTTTTTCTTGCTTCCAAGTTCCTGTAATGTGCTGATAAAACTTCATTGTAAACTATGTACAGTAATAAGAAAAGAGGTGCTACTATGCTCTGTTGTTGATATCAAAATGTATAAATAAGAACAAAGCCTAGTTTGTTTGCTTGAAGAAATCTTGATCCGTTGTTTATTTTTACTCAGCTGTTGTATACAGAGCTGTGGAAGGGCTCATAAAAATTCAATATATGTTCTACTTCACATGGTTTATGGAAATGTGTTTTTTGATTAGGGAAAAAAAGCTGCTCACCATACGATTTTTCTTCACTGTTTTTGTTATTGCAATGTCACTTTTTATAGGCGGTTTTAGAGTCTTCTTGGCCTAGCAGTAACCGCAGTGGCATATTCCTGTGGACAAAGGTACGAAACGTAGTTCATGGCACAGCACAGTTTAGGCAGTGCTTAAAGAAATCAATGGAGAACCCGCAAGTGCCTGTGATATCAGGTAATAAGTTAATTGAAATGGATTTGTTTATTTCTACTGAACAAGAGCATGATGTACTTTCTGAGGGATTGCAGCTAACATTGTGGCTTTTTAAAGTGGAAAATCTGTCCTTAAATATATAAAAATTGATAATTGCAACTTGATGCTTTAAACAGTATTAGAATGTTTTTCACACATTGAAGAGTTAATTGTCTGAATTCTGTTGCTAGAATTTCGTATTCTTATCTGTGCAAACAGAATTATTTTACTATTGTCTGAAAAGGTTAGATTTGTTTAAAAGCCTGAGAAGTTAAATCCTCTCTTACTAACCAGCTCTCATTCATGTCTTTAGCTCTGCAGAGTCCCACAGGTGGAAGTGATGGGGACATGGTGAGCCATGGTAGCGTGGATAGTTCTAATGATGCTAACAGTGGGGAGCACACCCTCTTCGTCAGTGACTTAGTCAGGCTTGATTCCATTGATAACCACTCTAGCACAGGTACTAGATTCTGCTGGGTTTCACTACTAACAGTTCCCCAAAAGGCTAAATTTTTTTAGTCTCCTGTTGATTTCCCCTCCATAACTAAAACCTTCCCCTCTTGAAGCTGTAGAGACTGAAGTGTGGAGTTCACTTGTGTAGAAAAGAAATACACTGTTGTTGAATATTACTCCTTTATTGCAGATCATGTTTCTTATTAGAATGAACCATAGCAGAAATACTGTTAAGTTCAAATAAATGTCTTGCTGTGGTCTCATGTACCTTGCTTTTTGTGTTAATCTTCAGAAAAGGTATGAAGCTGTTTAATTTTTGCATGTTGTCATTTAGTGATAGTCCATGTCAGTAAAATCTTGCTCTGTGTTAAAGGACAGGAATGATAGTTGTTGAGGTGATCAGAAGGTAACACTTGAAAGTGTTTCTCCTTGATGATATTCCAGAAAGTCCTAATTAGCATTCATGGAATTAGTATGTTATGTTTGATTATAGTAAAATATAGTAAAATAGGCCATATTCAAGTTTTTAATATAGTTGCTACATAAATATAGAAATAAATATAGAAGTTATCCGAACCTTGTAATGCAGCTTTTATGAGACACTGTGGGAATCGAAAGATGGGATAAGCTGCAGAAAACTCTGCCTAAAACATGGTGTGCACTCTTCCAGATAAACTGAATTTAAAAGAGTGCACAGAAGTTAATTATTTGAGATGGCAAGACAAAATGCATGGTTCTTCATATTTGCTTTAGCACTGATCACATCCTACCTGTGCACAATCTCAACTAAACTTCCTTTCTGCGTGTACTTCAAAACTTAATGTACAGATGGTTCTTGCACACTCTTCATGTTTTTAATATCTTGAGCCCTTCTGTAAAAAGGACTGTGAGCCTGATTCCTGTGCTTCATCTGATATGTCTGCCTAGATTACTGAACTTCCCTTCTCTCTGCTCTTTGTTGCTCTGCTTTTTGCTCTTTGCTGTCTCTTGGGTGCCGCATTTGTCCTTGGCTATCACGGTGTGGGGTGCAGACATATGGTGTGAAGCCTTGGATGCACGTGTGCATTATTTCTACCCTTGAATGTTACTTCTGCAGGTAATTCACCCATTTATTGATAGGGTATTTTCACTCCTGTGCAAAGTAGGGATACTAACATTATTGAAATTATGATAGAGAGAAAATAAGAACCAAAGAATTTTAGAACTTAATTATCTATATAAAAAGTATTTAATATGGTAGCAAACTGTATTAATTGATGTCTGCTCAAACTTATAATTCTTCTTTGCGTATTTGTTATTTGTTGGTAAAATAAACAGCAGTAATATGTGTGGTAAATAAATTATGTCTGTCAGTAAAATTTTATGGAGCTTCCTAGTGGATTTCACCTCAGTAACTTACACTTTGATCTTTTCTGGTACAGTAATGTATTCTAATAGGTACTCTAAAGCATGGAAACAGTCCTGTTTAACATGTTGCTGAGGGGTACGTCCCATATAGTATATTTGGTTTTTTGCACATGCAGCAGCACTTCAGATAAAAATAACAGAGGAAAGAGAGTCTTTCTGGGTTGTTTCCTATGACTGAGTTTATGGACTACTATAGACTTCCTATTTTTTTTGAGTGAGTGAGTGAGTTACAGGTGTCAAATTACTGCTATTGCAGAAGAACAGACTTTTAAAAAATGGTTATATTTTTGCTTTTTTCCTATTATAATTTATACTTTGCCCTACAGTACAAAGATATAGCACAGTTTATGGTGCATTTTTTTTGAGGACTGTATTCATTGTTAGAAGCTTGCTTAATTATTGTTGTAATCTTTTGTAGATGCATTCGAAATTTTAGCTTGTCCAGCAGTTACATATTTCGTGCCAATGAGATAGGAAAAGAATGAAAGGGGATACAGTGTGTTAAAAGTATATATAATATATATATATGTATATATAATGTTTCCAGGGGAAGAAATGGTCTTTAATTTAATTAGAAAAGTAAATTTGCATTGGTATAGACTAATTATCTCTGCTGTCATCACCACCAAGTAGATCTGTCCACAAATCAGGCATTTCAGAGATCTCACAGTGAACTTTTCTGGAGAAACAACATGTGAAATAAATTAATTTTGGCTCTTTTATTTTCTTATTGAAAAACAAGTTTAGGAAGGAGAAACAAATTTGAGGTACATATTTGTATTTCTTTAACAGGTCGGTCAGACCAAGGTTACGGATCCAAGGATGAACTTCTAAGAGATGATGGAAATAGTCTTCCTGCAACTGAAACACAACTAAACAAAGATGTTTCTTCTAAAGCTGGAGACTTAATAGAAGGTTAAATATGCATGTTTATGTTGATGAAGGCTTTTGGTAATAAATGGGTTTCACGCATTAGACTACCACAAATACTCGATGTATTGAATTAATAATGTTACCAAGCTCAAAATACAACTGTATGAAATCTCTTGTATTACTTCTGCGCCCTAAATAATGGCAGTGGAACACACATAGGTAGAAATAGCCCTTTATTAGACTATTTAATATAGATGGAAAAATTGTACAAGTGCTGGGGCACACAGTATTTTACGTTCTTCTCATTTACATATTTGAAATCTTGACAATTTTTTTATTTGTTGATTTTTACCAGTTGACCTAATAAAGGACACTACTTTTTCTTACAAGCTCTTCCCAGCTGTAGATGACGGTATGGTCATCTTCTGTCTTCTGTCCAAATTTTGCCCTTAGTTTTTCTGTATTGTTTTGTTTTGAATACTGAAAGTGTTTCATATCTGGGTTACTAGATCCGTTATGTGAGTTAAGCTTCTAAAGCTCTCATTAAACAAGTAGCCCTGCATGAAAATGTGCGAACTGCTGTTCCTACTCTGCTTTGATCAGTTGAAAAAATACCAAGGTCAGATGCTGTAAGCTTGTGAACAGTGAAGCAGTCTCTCCGTAACAGTGGTGACTGTCACCTCTCTGGATATTACTTCCAGGAAATGCTCAGTACCTAGTAGGACTGATCCTTTAGGGTGTTACTACATAAGGGAACAGTGTTGGAGTTTATGTTTTACCTAACAGTGCAAATGAAATTATTTAGTTAAATCTGCTGAAGTTGACATTCTCTTTCTTACAGAGGTTTCTGCAGAGAAATCTCATGAAAAGCAACAGCTGAATACAGAAATTCCAAGTCCAACTGAGCCACCTGCTTGGGGTAACAGTATTGTCAAAGTTCCATCTGGCATTTTTGATAGCAGTGGAAGGAAAAGCAGTGGGGGTAAGTCACTGGGTGAAACAGAGCTTGCTGAAGTCCTGGTCTAGTTGTGCTACAGTGTTTTGCAATCTGTTTCATGTTATGGAAAGAAACAAAACTTCTATTCAAGGTGCAAATGCCTCACGCAGCATTTGCAGGTGACTTAGGAGGACTTGATTCTAAGGTTGAAAATCACTCTTGAGTAGGTCAAAATGGAGATGTTTTTTCCTGTCTCACACTGAGAGTGTTTCAATAATGTTCTAGAAAACAAAGATAATTAAGTGTCTCTCCTCTTGGATTTTGTCGTCTAAACCTTGCTGATCTTCGACAAGTCTCCTCGTTCACGTAGCTTGCATTGCCGATGTATAATGTGGGAACAATGCATGTTGTCTTTGTGCTGCACAAAATCTTTTTACTTATTTGGAGATTTACGATGAGGAAGATTTATGGATATAGAAAAGCCAAATCTTGGGGCTCAATTTTTTTCTGCCCTTGTGTCTGTCCTTTACTAGGATAAGGTAGTCCAGTTTCGGTGTAGCTTGACAGCAAAGAATTGAGTCTCAGGTATGAAGTTGCGCAGAACCTTTTTGGAAATTAAAAGAACTGATGGCTAGCCAAGAAGCAGCATTGTTGTGAGACTCAAACATCCTCCAGGGTTGCGTATGGTACAGTGGGTCCTCTGAGATCCTAATATAGTAGAATTTCCGTGCTTATGAAAGTTTTTACCTAGCTAGCAGAAAGTTATCTAGGCAATTAATGTTCCCAGCTCCCCTGAGGAAATAGGAATATTTATAAGATCAGTTTGTATCTTCCACATGCTAAATTTAATTAGTGTTTTCTAAATATACTGCTCTGTTATAAATGAAATAATGCATCTGTATTGGGCAAAAATACACGATAGGGTTTTTTTAGAACTTGAATGAGCTACGAAGTGTGATGTATAGATCTGTGAATATAGCTCTGCTGGAGTTGGATGGAAACTCGAGACAAGCTTTGATCAGTGGAGGGATCGTGGAGCCAGAGTGTAGGAAAAGGAGCAATTTGGCCCTGTGTGTATCCTCTGTTGCAGAGAGAAGCAGTAGCTGTGAGATAAGACAGCTAAAGAGATTTGTAGCTACCCCTAGCCAATTGTAATCCCCCCAGTTATCTTGGAGACTTACCCCTCACCATTCCTCTGTACCTTACCCTATCCCATCACTAAGTTTTACATATACCACCCCTATTCCGCCTAGATTCTACCCCTTTCTACAAGAGACCCTTTAAAAAGCTTTAAAGAGCTTTATTTGTCTAATAAAGTAGTCTGCCCTTTCCCACCAACCCTGTGTGTGTGTGATTTCTCTTTGGCCTGGGAACAAACGATGCTTCCCCCCATCTCCTAGGAGCGGCCTTGCCGGGGCACAGTAAGGGACATCCCGCGGACTCGAAGCTACCCTTGAACCCAAACCAGGTCATAGCTCTTGGGGGGAAAAACCAAACCAAATAGAAAAACCCCCACAACCAGAGCAATTTTTACTTGGAATTTTACCTTCCTTTAGTTCATGGACATAGTACCTCCTCTTTGCTGGATGTTGGCACAGGGAGGGAACGTCGAAACCTAAACGGCTTTAACTACAGAGACTAGATGGCTTTTGATCTTCAGGATGCCTTTGGAGACAGGAAAATAACTTGTTAATGCTAGTGTAACTTCTTAATGGATAACTTGAGACTGTGGTACTCAGTCTTCTCACTGATAAGGAGATAAAGGAGATTTTACATGATTTCAGAAAATAAACATTTTTGGTGGCTATGGATACCATATTAATGCATTTTCTCTTTTAGAAGCTGTTTCTAGCCCACTGTTTATAACTCAGGATTCAGTCGATGATGTAGTCTTTGGTGATGTTCTTCCTAAGAAAGCAAGTGAAAAAAGACAGAAGAGGCAGAAACTGTTTTCAGAGAGAAGCTGCAGTTTCAGCAGTGAAAGCAGAGCAGGAATGCTGCTGAAAAAAGGCAGCTTGGACTTGCATTCTAAAGAAATAGCAATAATGATGGGAGCAGATGCCAAGATTCTAACAGCAGCTTTATCAGGAGCCAAAACTTCGCCCTGTCATATGAATAAATCCCACAGCTTTGAAAATATCATTGACCAGCAGGTGTCTGATATAAGTGGTGCTTGGAGTTGTGTGACTGAAACTGACTGGGAACTAGAGCACAAGTCTTCACAAGTGCTAGAAGAATCTGGGGAAGGGCAGGAGCATCTTGAGAATGGAAGAGATGAAAACATGACTGTAGTGGAAGACATGACCCTTGAACAGTCAGATGAGTCTAAAGCTCAAAAACCAGAATCCAAAGATGCAACTGCCAAAAGAAATAGCTTTTATGGAGTGGTTAAGCCTGTCGAAAGGGAAGATGTTGAAGTAGGCTTGGACCCTTTATCTTTGCTAGCTACTGACAGTGCAGAGCCAAGTTATCCAGAACCTGGGGAAAAGTTGGTATCGCCAGTTGCAGCACGTAATTTGGCAGATGAAATAGAGAGCTATATGAATTTGAAGAACCCATTGGGTAGTAAGTTTCCCAGCATGGAACTGCATAAGCCGGAGAAGGAAGCAGAAGCTTCTGATACACTTGGTCACTCCCAAGAAAGGAGGTCAAGCCTACCTTTGGATCCTGTCCTGCCATGCTCTAAGTCTTACGAAAATCGAAGTCCTTCTGTCTCTAGATCCAAAACATTCACTGGACGATCAAAGCAACAAACCCATCCACATGTCCAAAAGGAGCGGTCTTCATCTTTGACGGGACTGGGTCGTTCTTCTCCACATGGCTCATTAGGAACTGTCGTAACAACTTTATCCAATCTGAAGTTAGACAATATACTGTCTGGACCAAAAATGGATGTTTTGAAATCAGGCATGAAGCAGGCTGCCAATGTAGCCAGTAAAATGTGGGGAGTTGTAACTTCTGCATATAGTTACTCAGATGATGAGGTAAGTGTTTTTCAATATGAAAAATTTGGGGAGACGAAGTTAGAGGGATAACTTCTGTATTAAAAAGATTGCTTCTCAAGGAGGTGTTTTGTTATTAATTGTTGACTTATATTAGCTAATAAAATTAAGCTTTATCTATGGTATTTTCCCTTGCCATTAAAAAAAAGACTATTCTCACAAAAGCAAATTAAGTGGTTGTGATGCAGATAGTTTGAACTTTCTGTTCTCAACATTCCCCTATCTATTTATTTATTTATTTATATATTTATTTATCTATCTATCTATCTGTCTTTATATTTAAAGAAACCGAACCAAGAAACCCTAGTAAGAACAAAATTGTGTTACCTTAAATGATGCCATACCACCTGTCTTATTCTGCGAAAACTAAGGCTGTGAAAACAAATCACAAGCCAAAGAAGTCTGGTGAGAATTAAATTTGAAAGTCGTAAAGTACACCTGAGATCTAGTAAATTTACTTGTTGGGAATTTGGAAGCTAAATGTTATGGTTCTTGTGTGACTAACGGAGTCGTTTTTGGAGTGAAACATTTCAGAGCATAATTACAAGAACGAAGGAGGAGATAGAGGGATGAATATTGTAACTTCCTCTTTTCTACATGTCTTGTTATTGTGCCTTCAAACACAGTTTTCTCTACTTAGAAGGATCTCTGCTTGATCCAGTTAACCCCTCAATCTGGTGTTTGGTTTTAAGGCTCTTCTGTCTCTCCTCTTCAGGCTGATAAGATTCTTGTTGCCTTTTTCAAATTCTGTCTTCTTTGCCCAGTGTTCATAAAAGGTGGATAAGGGGAATATAGTTGTCTGGCTTAATTTCTACATGAAACAAGTTTAACTTATGTTACTAATAGGGTCTCCAGTATTAAATAAATTTTTAAAATTCTTGATTTTGTTTTTAACTAGATTTTGGCTGTGACAGTGAGAACTCACTGTTTTGCTTTCTTTCCTGAGTTCTTTTTCCTGTGATCTAGGAGTCTTCTGTGCCTTTCTATTGCAATGACCTATTGCATAGAATTTTGTTTAGTGACTAATAATTCCATTGATGTGACTTATTCTGCTTGTCTTCAAGCATCCTTTCATTCTGTCCTATTTTATTTCTTTCAATTACCTTTTTTTAATATCCTAGTTATTGTACTTTCTTGCATTTTGTGTCTTGGTGACTGTGTTAGTGCGGGATCATTTCAGCTGGTATGTTTCTTTCCTATCTGCAGTTCTCAAAATGTGACTGTAACTTGAACCTTTTTTCTGACAATTCCTTTGTTTTGTGTAATGTCTAAAAAAATCACAATTATGCAAAATTTTTCCTTTTTCTCTTGTAATGAATAAGTTTATATCCCTATAGTTTTGTTGCACAGTTTGATCCTCAGCTAAAGTATTTTCATTGCTAAAGCCTGCTTTGTCCAGTATCTGCACTTCTTGAGGTTACATAGATTTATCTTACATCTAACGATTTTTTTACATCAGGATTTCATCTTAATCTGTTAGTTTAATCATGTATTCTTTAGGATAAAGATGGAAGTTAAATAATAGATGTGGAAGTACTCAAATCCACTACTTTTCTTCTTGCATTAAAGGATGAAAGCAACCAACCAGACTATAACTTCCCTGTGGGTTTTGAAGATAATATTTTAGGAGATAATCTGTCATCAAGAATCGGAGGCCCAGGGCTAATTACAAATGAGCTTGGACAAAGCACTACTAGTCTTGGCAGTAGCAGTAGCAGTGGAGATGCAGGAAGACAGCATTACAGTGCAGGTGAGATTAGTTTGTTTTGTTTTCCCCATAACTTGATTATAATATAACAAACAGGGAAAACTATTGTATGGGAAATCATTAAGACAGTTGAAGCTATGCTAATCTGAAATTATTTCAAGCCCTTAAAAGAATTACAAGCAAATTTTTACTTCTGTTCTCTACTCTTCTCCTGCAGTAGTAAATATTTAGCTTATGTTTCTCTCTTTGTTGAATATATAAAAAGCTGATACAAAATGCAGGAATTTAACCATAAAAATACTTCCTCGATGTATGTGATAGGAAGATTCCTAACTGGTTATGGCAAGAAAGACCTGGTCATTCATGTAGTCAAAATATCCTGAAAGTTTTTGAAATAATACTGTGCTGGTTTAAAGGTGAACCGGCAGGAGAAATAAGCGCAACAAAGGAGATTAAAAGTCAGAATGACAATTTTAATGACACTAGTATAATAAATACAATTTCAGAAGTGAACAATTGATTTTAACCCACAAACCGAGCACTCTGGGGCACGAACGGAATGGTGTTTGTCAGCCCCCGCACTGAACCCCCCGTGGGCCCCTCTGAGTCCAAAAAGCAAAAAGAGAGGAGAAAAAAAACCTGCTGATGCCAGCGATGGTTGCAATCCGGCTGGAAGTGGTGGTCCCAGTCCGACTGAGGCTCTGGTCCTCCCCTCGATCCCATGAGTGGAACTAGAAGTCCCCAGACCCTCAAGATCATAGATCTGCAGGTTCAGGCAGCAATGCCCAGCCCCTTTCCTAAGGTGGGGAGTTCCACAAGGAGTGAATGGGTGTGCTGGGTGTGAGGACAGGAACATCTTCTTATCTCACAGGCCTCTTAACACCCAGCTCATAGCCTGAGGGGTCAGGTGTGCTCTGGGCAGCTGCTGCAGATGGTCTATAGCTTCTGGGAAATGGCATAGAGGGTGTAGAATACACAGTTTGGGTTACACCCACACAGTGATGAACTGGTCCCAACTGTTTTAACAAGGACAAATACAGAAAAGGCGAGCAGTTCGAGGACTGCAAATAGGTGCATAACTAATAGAGACAGATCTTTTGAGGGGGGGAAGAAGCAAACAAACCAAAACCAAACCAGAAAAACCAACTCTGTAGCCCCAAGCACACAAAAAACACGAAGTAAAAATTTTTCATCTTTACCATGGAATAGGAGGTGTTGGATACATACTTGATTTGAAGTTGTGAAGGTAAATAATTGATGACTGTATGCCTATTGCTAGATTGTCCCTCCCTCCCCACTGCCAGCTGTAAAACTGGATTAAGTAAATCTAATAATTTTCAGTTCAGATTTGATTCTTATTTTGAGAAAAAAAGGATGTGTTACTGAACCAGCTCTGGAGTTGGTTTAGGTCTCTCTGCAATACTAAAATGACACAAATATTGTAAAGCCATCTGCATCAGGAAAGGAAGAACTGTCTTGCAGATTGGAGATAAGCTGGCCCTGTCTCACAAAATCTTGACAAGGTATCTTCTATTTCCAGTTAATTAGAAAGGCTATAAGAACTAACTATAAAGAGTGGCAGCCAACAGGCTATGTAAAATTTGTTCACAAACATAAACTTGAGCTGAAAAAACAGAAGCACCTTCTTTATGATAAGGGAATGCTGGTAGTGTTTTTTTTAATAGAAAAGCTTGGGCTTGTAAAAAGTAATGCTGATAGTTTTGCCTCCTAAAACTGATTCCAGCTATTTCCTTCTGGTGAGTACAACTCCTTTTCCCTTTCTCCTTAGCGAAACTCAAAACCCTGAAACCAAGCCTTACCAAAGAAGAGTATTTATTTTACTGCAATGTTAGCCAGGAAAAACTGAAGCACATTAGTGGCATATTTGGTATTGTGCATTTCACCTGGTACGGTCCTTCTCTTTCCAATTTATACATGGTATAGAGTTCAAGAAATCATGGCCAACTTTTTAGAGTATATACATTGAGCAATCTTACTGCTCTTTGCCAGTCTTTATTTTTTGTGTTTTTCTTTTACTAATCTATGATACATTGTGTTTAGAAAAATAACCTTGAAATGTTAATCACAAGCATTTTATTTATCTATATTGTAGTCATAATGTCAGGAAGTTACACATATCTTTGGAGATTTTTTGGTACAATTTTCTTGCCTTGGTTGAGTAGCAGTTATTTTCTTTGGGAATGGATTAATTACTATTTGCTTCAGAACAACTCTTTCTGTGCAGGTGAAGTTTCGTTCCCCAGAAGTATGAAAGTTCTAGATTCTGAGAGGTCAGAGCACAGCTCTTCACATAATACTAGTTTATCCAGCATTTTCCAGAACTATGCAATGGAGGTAAGATTAATACACTCATAGATGAAAGCTATAATTATTCATTATTACGGTATGCATTAATTACCTGGTTAGTTGGATTGTGATTGATTTTTTTCAAAACATCTTTTCACTGCAAAGATTGTTAATACTTGTAGCCTGGGGTATCACAGTAGCTTTAAAAAAGAAGAGTGTCTTAAATGCTTTTATGTATCCTTCATATGTAGAGAGAAAACACTGTTGAGGGAAGGGTCAAAACTTGTAGTGAATCAGAAGTTAGAGATGAAAGAGAATTTTTTGTGGGGTTTTTAAATCTTTTTTTCCTTATGAAAACTATGTTTTGTTAGTAAATAATTGTATGAGTTGGCCTCAGCCAGCAGAAGAGCCCTCACACAGGTGTTTGCTTACTCTGCCCTCATTGGGGTGAGGAAGAAGATTGAAGGGGCAGAAGCAAGAAAAAGCTTGAAGACTGAGATCAAGACAACTTAATAAGTGAATTGGGGAAAAAAATAAAAAAGGACAGAGACACAACAACAAAAAAACCACAACTACCAGCACCATCAGCACCAAGGAACAGCTATCTTGGAAAAACAAATGTACACAGAGTTCTGTGTCTGAGTGTGATTTAATACAGTATTCTGGGTTGGGGGCATAATGAAAAAGAAAAGTCCATGATGGTGTATAAGACACTGTGCAGCAACAACTAAAACACTAGTGGGGCTGGTCACCAGTCTAAAACACGGGACTATAAAGAATGCTAACAAGAAAATTGACTTATCCCAGCCAAACCCAACACAATAATGTTTTAGTTTGCCTCTCTGTTTCAGTTATTGCTTCTAGATGGTTTCTGATATGTAGACAATGGTCAGTGTGTTTGCGTCAGACACTTTTTTTTCAGCTGTAGAGTTATTTTGCTAGGTCCTATGTTGTTTTCATTTCTGTTTGATCCTTGTCGAACTTTTGAACCGCATTATGTAAGGGGCATAGTATAGTAAAATAAAAATGTCATTGGGCAGATACCTAAAGTATTAGATGCTGTGTTTCATGGTAGGATTTTTGTTTTGTTTCCCATGCAAATGAAACAAGTAAGAGGAAACCTAAAAATAAAGGTGTATATCCTATTCTTCAGTTAGTACAGGATTGATTTTATCATATATTCTTCAGTTCTTTATCTAGTTTAGTGGTGAGACTTTTTATTAGGCAAAGACCTTTATGGTTTTCCATTTGTATTCAGTTTGCATGGCAAGGTTTTGGTAGTGAGGAGGCTGCAGGGGTGGCTTCCATGAGAAGCCGCCAGAAGCTTCTCCCAGGTCCAACAGAGCCAGTGCTAGCTGGCTCCAAGACAGACCCACCTCTGCCCAAGACCAGGCTTGTCCAGTGACAGTGCTGCTGGGATAGCATATTTGAGAAGGGGAAAAAGTGCTGTTGTGGGAGCACAGTGAAAATACATGACAGAAACAGCTCTGCAGACACCCAGGTCAGTGAAGAAGGAGGGGTAGGAGGTGCTCTGTGCACCGAAGAAGAGATTCTGCTTCAGCCTGCAGTGAAGACCATGGTGAGACAGGATGTCTCCCTGCAGCCATCCCCTCCCATGCCAGAACAGGTGGATGCCCACAGGAGACTAACCCTGTGGAGGGGAGCCCGTGCTGGAGCAGACTCCTAGCAGGACCTGTGATCCCATGGAGAGGAGCATGGAAACTGTCTCCTGTGGAAGGGACCCNTAGGAGGTGCTCTGTGCACCGAAGAAGAGATTCTGCTTCAGCCTGCAGTGAAGACCATGGTGAGACAGGATGTCTCCCTGCAGCCATCCCCTCCCATGCCAGAACAGGTGGATGCCCACAGGAGACTAACCCTGTGGAGGGGAGCCCGTGCTGGAGCAGACTCCTAGCAGGACCTGTGATCCCATGGAGAGGAGCATGGAAACTGTCTCCTGTGGAAGGGACCCACACTGGAACAGGGGAAGAGTGTGAGGAGGAAGGAGCATCAGAGAAAATGTGTGATGAACTGACCACAATTTTCCATTCTCTGTTCCCCTGCATCCTTCAGGGAAGAAAATGGAGAAGTCAAAAGTGAAAGTCAAACCCAGGAAGAAAGGAGGGGTGGGGNCACAGGAGACTAACCCTGTGGAGGGGAGCCCGTGCTGGAGCAGACTCCTAGCAGGACCTGTGATCCCATGGAGAGGAGCATGGAAACTGTCTCCTGTGGAAGGGACCCACACTGGAACAGGGGAAGAGTGTGAGGAGGAAGGAGCATCAGAGAAAATGTGTGATGAACTGACCACAATTTTCCATTCTCTGTTCCCCTGCATCCTTCAGGGAAGAAAATGGAGAAGTCAAAAGTGAAAGTCAAACCCAGGAAGAAAGGAGGGGTGGGGGGAAGGCTTTTAACTGACAGTAAATTAAATTAATTTCTCCTAGTTGAGTCTAGTTTGAGTCTAGTCTATTTTGCCTGTGACAGTAACTGGTGCGTGATCTTGTCCCTATCGTGACTCACAAACCTTTTGTCATATTTTGGTAGGGTGGCTATGGTGAGCACCTGACATCCAGCCAGAGTCAACATACCACACAATTATAAAGGTTTCTTTTGTATTTGATTGGTTTCGTTTGGGTTTTTTTTGTTTTTTTGAATAAGTAGGCATGCATTTACTTATACAATTCAAAACAATTCATATATGCTGAAGGCTTCAAAAAAGCAAGCAATTGCAAATGCCAAATTAGTAACTTTTCAGGGTAATGCTTCTTCCAGGTCAAAAATAAATTATTAATATTTTCATTTCGAAGGTAAAAGTTATGTGAATGAGAGAACTCTGAGGATGATGAGAAAGTATTGGTGAACGCAGTTCTCCCCATTGGCATTCTGATACTTGTTAAACTCCTGTGGATAATAAGCCTATGAAAAACAATTATAAAAGAACCCTGAAACAAGATTGATAATATTAATTCTTTGCTCTTCTAGGTATTGATGTCAAGCTGCTCTCAATGTAGAGCTTGTGGCGCTTTGGTTTATGATGAAGAAATTATGGCCGGATGGACAGCAGATGATTCAAACTTGAACACTACCTGTCCTTTCTGTAAAAGTACCTTTCTTCCTTTGCTTAATATTGAATTTAAAGACCTACGTGGCTCTGCAAGGTTGGTGGGTTTTATAGGTACTCTCTCTGCCTTTGCAGCTGTACGTGGTTATATTTTTTCATGAGAGGATCTTTGATACCTGTCCCAGTCTAGACTATTTGACAGTCGTCACTGTGCTGACAGAAATTTTAAGTTGTGTAAAGTATTGAGTTTCATTGTATAACAACCACAACCCAAAGAATGTTGCCTTTTTACCAATTTTTCTTTTCATGCTTTCCATACTTTCTTTTTAAGCATAACTGTACAGAAGGTGTAGGCCTGTTTTTATTTTGTTTAGATTTTAAAGCCTATGGATCTTGAAATTTCTAAAAGCGTATGAAAAAGTCTTTCAAAAGCTCTGTTTTTACACAAGCTCCAGTTAATTGTTTCTGCAGTTTAAGCTTCTCTGCTTACAATTTTTACCTCTTTTAGTTGCACTGTGAAAACCAGAACTTGATTTAAAGTTCCAGTTCTCACTGTAGTGGTTATTGCTGTGATAAAAGAGCTTCCATTAGTGTTCTCTACTTCAGAAATTGAATATCTGTAGCAGCTGTAGAATATATAGTTAAAACTTAGCAGAGAAAGTCACATTAGTGTTATCTTGTGCCTTTAATGGTGTATGACCGTGTAGTCTCTAATGTCACATTACAATATCAGCCATTTTCAGTGATGTGCCAGCTATTTCTGTTCCTGGGAACCCTGACAAACAGATGTCATTAGTACTGATTTATGTCCAGTGTAGGATTTCTTCTTTTGCAGATCACATTTCTCTTGTTCATTTGCTCTGCCTATGTAAGTTTCAGGAGTGAGAGTGGGATGAAATTTGTGTCCTTGTTGTCAAGCTTTTCCATGTTTTATGTCCTTGGTTTTGCTACTTTTGAAAAGTAAGTGTGGAAGATAGGAACTTCATAACTTCGTGCTTATATCTTAACCTTGGTATTTTTCTCTCCTCCCGTTCATGTTGTAACTTAGCTTTTTCCTGAAGCAAAGTACCTCAGGAGATAGTTTACAGAGTGGTACCCTTCCATTAACCACGGATCCCCTGGAGCAGAAACTCTTGTCCAGTCCGGCTGTTGCTGACTTGATCAGTTTTTCAGATCATCTGCAGTCCAGCCACACCATAGCTGAAGAAACTAACTCTGCAGCTGAGCAGAGGTAGGTAAAACAGGATTGTTGGTTCTGTCAGAAATGTATCAGTACTTCCAGACTTCTAAAGTGAAAGTTGGGTTATAAACCAAATACAGTAAAGTACAATTTTAACTTGATGATCGTCTGTTTCTTCCCTTTCCTTTTGCATGTTTTAAGCATGCTTTTATCAGTTTAAAGTAAACTTGTTCCACTAAATGAATAGGTTTTAGAGATAGAGCTATAGAAATAAAAATTCATGTCCATCTGCTATTGTTTAATAGGTAAAACCTCTAATTGTTAAAACACAATTAGCTTTTAAAGTCACACCAAAATTCAAGCATTCTTTCTCCTTTCCTTGTATGTATTTTTAAAAAGAGTGCATTATGAGTAAAAATAAGTCTGGAACAGTTTTATTTGAGAGAAAGCTCTCAGAGCACTGAGCAATTGTGCTGAGTGTGTGTTCTATGACAAATAAAACCTATGTAAAACTGAAACTGCAGAAAACAATACCAGAGAAAGCGTTAAGGGGAAGATGTCACATTGAAAGAGGGAAGAACTGAAATAATGCTGCTATGAATTGTGACCTTTCTTCTGGGATTGGTTATGTTTTGTTGTAGTAGTTTTTTCTGAAGTTGTTACTCAGTTTGGACTTCTGGAATATTAGTGCCTGGGAGCCAGTGAGCCTGTGACAGATAATTAAAACTTAAATCATTGTGGTAGTAGTTAGTCTTAATACACTAAAAGTGAAAGGTGGTATTGTTTATGTTAATATCTTATATTGATGACATATTTTTAACTAAAGTAAAACTTAGGATGAAGGTTGTCTGTAAATTAATCTCTTCCCTCTCTTTGGAAATTATTTGGAAGCAGACACTTTCAATTTCACTTGTTTTTTTCTTCTATATTGTAGTTGAAGTATTTTTATCCATTATTTGAGTTATAAGGAGCACAAAATGAAGATTCCCAGATCTGCAAACAGCTTGATTGCATGTGTTAAATCTGATAAGCCTGAGTTTGCTGAAATTATTTTGCTGGATGAGTTTGACACCAACATTTTTTTTCCCAATTATTTTGGAATGCAATTTATGAGTTGTTTTCTGTTATATTTTTATTCAGTTTATGACTGAGAAAGTAAGCATAGAGGGAAGAGGAAGTAAAAGTGAGCACAGCTAAAACAAGACAATCTTTGTAGGTCAGCAAAACTACACATTGCTGTTTTTCTAAGCAGGGTAAGGCTCTACCAGAGGAATGGCACCTGTACAGATGCAATGCTTTCAGATTCATGTCTTAGGTTATAACTGGCTGCTTTTCTGGAGGGATGTTTATACCGTTCTGAGAGGCATTTTGTGTTCTCTAAACAGTGGAGATAGAAGGGCAAATAATGATTCCTTATCAGTAGAGAAAATTGGTTTGGGATCTTTACTTGGCAGCCTTTTTCTACTTCCTTCCTGTTGCCATAGAAATGTTGAATATTTTCATATTACCATATTTTCTTCTAAAATTCACACAGTGATATGACAGAAGAACAGATTACAGATCCCAGAACCATGAAGGCACATGCCAATAATCCACCAAAAAGAGGCGTGTCCTTGACTAGGAGCCACAGTGTTGGAGGTCCACTGCAAAACATTGATCTTTCCCAGAGACCGTCTCATGGCATTTCAACAGTTAGTCTTCCAAATAGTTTGCAAGAAGCTGTGGTAAGTTTAGAAGCTGCGTATTCATTTGACAGAAAAGCATTGAATACAATGAGCTTATTAATATTCTACTACTAGCATCCTTGTCCATTTGGGAAATGGGAATGGCCAATAATATTTTCATGTTCTTACTTCTGAAAAAAATTCTTAGTTCACTTAATCTAAAATTGCTTTTTCGATACTGTGTACAAATGGTTCTGCATGATTTTGAAATGTTTTCTCTAGTGGAATGAAGCTTAGTCTTTGTCTTTCTGCAACTGGGAATTTGTTTTAATAACAGCAGACTAAACACAATAGTGTGAACAACACAATGTTGCAAGAGTGAAAGTTCATTCCACTTCTGTGCATTTACTTCCACTGCTACCATATATTCTGTTAGTCTTACCTGTTGAGTGTGTGGGCGAAGGTAAGAGGCAGTACCGTGACTCTTACCTTATTCTTACTTGTGAAGTAAAGTATTTCCCCTCTCTCTTGATGCTTTTTATTGTGCAGAAGCTGTCTTAAAATGTGAACTCATGATTCAGGTCCGCAACTGATATAATTGCTGACATTCTTCTGTAATTTCCAGCCACAGGCTTAGTACCAGCTATCACTCTAGATACCTTGAAACTGCACAATCAGGAACAAGTTCTGACAAATTAGCATTTTTTTCTTGTTTACATAAGAACCTATCTTGTTCTTCACAGTTAAAAAATATCACAACAGTGAAAACTGCTGCTATTAAAGTTATTGTGTATTCAGTAGTTCCAGAGGTGTCTTCCAAATCTGAAAAGAAACTGCAGTGGAGGTTTCCAGAGCAAGTAATGCTGAAAAGTATTTCTGGAAGAAAAATCTTTTGTTTTTGTAAAAACAAAACAATTTTTTTTGTGTGGCGTTCTGGTTTTAGGATCCTTTAGGAAAAAGACCTAACCCTCTTCCTGTATCTGTACCCTACTTGAGCCCATTGGTACTGCATAAGGAGCTTGAATCACTGTTGGAGAATGAGGGAGAGCAAGTAATTCACACATGCAAATTCATCAATCAACACCCCATCATTTTCTGGAACCTAGTGTGGTATTTCCAACGGTTGGATCTACCTAGCAACTTACCTGGACTCATTCTAACATCTGAGCACTGTAATGATGGAGTGCAGGTAAGTGGTTTCCTCGTATTAGAATGGCAAATACCACTCTAAGTTAAGTCGGTTCAAAACAAGCGGGTGAGTAATTTCTGAATAGCTTGAATCTAGTTTCTTTGGTTTTTGTCATACAAGTAGATAGGTTTGTTTTCCACAGGGAATCTTGAAGGAAGATGAGTGAAAACTGCCTTCAAATTCTAGTCAAGCTGGTCTCTTTCAAGAAACCAGAGAGTAAGATTCGTTAAAGAGAAGGCTGATATGTAGAAGGAAACGAGATGTGTCTGTGAAGAAGTCACAAATAACAATATATGGCAGTACACAATACAGAGGGTTACATACTTGAGTTTATAACGTTTTAAGTTATTGGTCAGTATTTTTTGTTCTCTTCCAATAATAGGTATTGCTATTCAAACTCCACTGAGTTTCATTACTATATGACTATAACAAAAGCTGTAGAACAGATGTATCTTTATTTTCTTATTTTAAGGAGTGGATGTTTTTCTAAAACCTATTTAATTTGTGTAGGTACCAAATTCAATATGTATTTGTATATGATGCATGCAAAAAAAGTAGTATTTTTCTATCTACTTGTATACACTTCAGTGTTAAAATTCTCTCCCTGAGTTTTCAAAATAACACCCACTTAGAACTGAGAACAATTTTTCGAGAAACGTAGTTGAAGACAACACTAATGAAGTTTAAGGCATACTGGAAAACCACAAGTGCACTAGCAGGGAAAAGCACAAGATGGGACAAAATGGCTCATAATTACTATTTAAATAGACACACTAAGTGGTAAATTTTTCTTGCCTGGTAATTCTTACTGTATTAGTGAGTCCAGAGGGACTTAATGTTATAAAATAACTACAGAGCTATTGTTTTGACTGCCATATATTTTTAGCTGAAATAAATAGTTCATATAGTTATACAAGTAAAGATTTTTTCTGCTTTTTGGAAAGGCCAACACATAGATATGCATACCAAATCTGCATCAAGCCAGAAAATATTACAGTATGGTATGGTAAGTAGTACAAATCAATTAAGGTGTTTGGTGCACAAAAAATATTTCCAGATACATAATCAGAAATATTTTCTTCAGATATTGTAGAAAATGGAATATTCTTCATACGTTAGGATAAACTAGAAATGGCAATTATATGTTGCAGTACTTGTGACTGCTCTGGTTGAGTGCAGTTTACTCTAGAAGATATTATCTCCTTTTTTGCTCAATTCAAGATAAATAAATCTTCATTTGCAAAATGAGTAAAAGAGCAGGTTTTTTCAATAATGTAACACTGTACTGATATTTTCAAAACTTGGTTTCCATTTGCTCTTGTTTTTTAGCTTCCTTTGACATCTCTGGCTCAAGATAGCAGGCTAGTATACATCCAGCTACTGTGGGACAATATCAATCTCCACCAGGAGCCGGGGGAGCCCCTCTATATATCTTGGAGAAATCTCAGTAAGTAAAACAAATGTTACAGAAAACAGAAGGAGCAGAGACTATGGAAAGAAACAGTTGTTTTGTAGTGTCTGAAGTGTATACAGCCTGTCAGTTTGAAAGCTTTTTTAGTATGTGGAACATCTGCAATCCCTTAGATACTTGACATACTCTGGGTATCAAACTAGCTGTGAAAATACCTTACTGATCTGTGTGAAAAAGTTTAATCTGTTCGTTTAATGTCGTAGGCTTAAACAGGGTGGGAGAAGTTGCTCTAGATGTGGTGCTAAATAAGCTTCACCTGATTTGAATGCTTCACTGCATTATCTGGTTGTAGCTATGCAGCCATACGAGCTAACAAACTATCACGGGCAACATCTGATGCTGGGTGCTCCTCAGTCTGTTGTATTTCTCTGTCATGTGGGAGTTCTTGCACTTGGATACTTGATGTATCCTGTCACTTTTGTATAAAGTAATTTTTGTGTGAAGACTGTAAGCAGACAAAGTCCTTCCATTTTAACAAATGTCTGTAGATTGAGTAGAGGTTCTCTATATGTATCTCACTTTTTGAAATACCTTCTGCTTATTAAACTAAAAAAAAAATAATCACTGCTTTAATAGTCTATATGGTCACACTTCCCAGATTCTTCTGAAAAGAGACCCTCCACACTGGCAGAAGATCAGCAGGCAACAAACACTTTGTTAGAGAACATCAAACTAAGTATTCAACACAATGATGTTGTTAAGCCGATCAACCTCCTCCTACAGAAAGTTAAGCCAGATGTGAAACGACAGAGGTAAAGGGATAATCTCTTCTTACTGTCTCCCCACTAAAAATTAAAGAAGATCAAAGCATATGTATTTCATAATGATAATTTCATAAGGACCTGTGGGGAATATTCAGTTTGTGTCCACCATGTTTTTATTTATTTATGCCCAGGATTACAAGCAGATGCATTCATCCCTGTGCATAGTTGTCGTGGGTTTTACCAGGGATCAGTCTTTTTTCTTGAACTCCCCCCTTCACACAATTACCATCAGTTGAGAGAGGTTTTATACAGACAAAACAGAGGCTCGACATAAGGAATATAATACTAAGATTTATTACTAGCAAGATAAAAACTAAGAAATAACATATACTACAACAGTTCTAATTAAACCAGCTTAGCTTATGAAAAGAATGTCAGGTTGTTATTTACAAGTTAGGTGGCTCGTCCAGTCTTTATTTCCCCTGCCTCGGGAAGGCAAGGGAGGGGGGAAGACCCTTTTTCTTTGGAGTTGGACATTTGGCCGGGTGCCAAACAAAGCATTTCTCTTCGCTTTCATAAGTATTTACAAAAGCATTTCTCTCCCTTTTGTATCAGTCTAAGGGGAAAGAAAGGTTCTTCCTTTTGAAACAATTACTGTAGCACTTGTAAAGT
>VYXB01000562.1:72194-85782 GCA_013397135.1 Pachyramphus minor
TCTCTGCACCCCAGTTATCTTCTAAACGTGGCAGGGGTTTGTAACTTTCAGTCTTTCCCCTGCTGTAGGGAGAGGTGGGGGGGGAAAACTTCCCCCTCGCCTCAGCTCTTCTTCTGCTAGAACTGACCTTGGAGGAAGCTCTGTTATCTCAAGTCCTCTCTGCTCTCTGCCGGGGCTGCAATCCTTCTGCAGCCAAGTTGCAGGTGGGCAGCTTCTGTCTGGAGTTTGTTTCTCCACTGTTACACGTCCTGGCTGGAGAGACTTCAATGCCATGCCTGACCCTGGCCCAAGGCCGCGGGGAGAGGACTTGGCCTCCCCCACTCGGGGACTGCTGCCTCCCTCCTACATGGCTTCTTCTGATTTCTTCTGCAACACCCACCTTCTCTTCTGTTTTCTTAAATATGTCATTAGCAGAGGTGTTACTGAAACTTCTGATTGGCTTTTTCTCCAGAAATCTACCTGGGCCTGACCATCTCAGCCCGGGGGGGGCGCTGGTAAAACCCACGACAATAGTTCATCCAGATCAAATGGATGAATGGGATTCTTAAATCAAAATGGACATCTTACAAATGAGTAAGAAAAATGCAGATATCAAATGCAGATTTTAGTGTTGCTCTAGATCTAGTAAATTGATAAACAAGTGTAGTGTACAGCATCCTGTTGCATTGTGTCTCCCCATTTATCTCTGTTGAAATTCTAGCAACCCAGAAGTATTGGCTATGAAAAGAAGATGCAGCATGTTCCACAAACAGAGATGCTTAAATAACCCTTGTATGGTACATTTTGTCACATGTACTGGAATTCAAGGGCTTTGTACAGAAGAGCCTCTAAAGTAAATGACAGTGTTTGAACTCTGTCATACGAGGTCATCTCTGTTTCTGTGTTTTGTAGTTACTAAAACGAAGCAGAAACTAACCTTCCTAGAGAAACATCTTTATGACTTCCACAAGCGGAAAAAAAAATGTCTGATTATTTATTGATACCTAATTCTGAGATAGATCATGACATTCTGAAACAAAAAAAAAAACAACCCCAACATATGGATGTTCTGAAATAAACCCACTCCTAGTGCTTCACCTTCAGGCAGGAACGAGTTGTTAAATAATAAATAAGTGGTGATTAAGTTCGTATTTCTTCTTTTGTTTTGATTTTTTTATGGCATGTTGGGCAGAGGAATTTTTCATAGAAAATGTAACTGCTAGGATTTGGCAATAATATAGCTTTCTGCATTAAGTAAAAGTATTCAGACATTAAAAAATCTGCAGGTGGTAGTCATGTAGATCATTCACTTTTTAAACAGAACAGTTGCAGAAACTACATGATGGAAGATTAGCATCCTCAGTAATGACTTTGTAGACTTAGGACAGTTGGTGCTTTCATTAACTTGGCCTTCGAAATATTCCCCTAGGAGTTTTTACAGGGAAATTCTTTTCCTGTCTCTGGTGTCTCTTGGGAGAGAAAACATTGACATTGGTAAGTAAAAAATACTCTGAAATGCATAGTGCCTGTATAATGGAGTGTATCAATATTTTAGGTGAAAACTAGGGTATAAAACTGACTTTTCAGCCACAAGTGTCTAAATTTCAATTGTGTTTTAATGAAAAGTACTTGGCTGTCAGTCTTCAAGTAAGAGTTGCTTTTATGTAAATCTAATTCAGATGGGGCCATTAATGTTGACTTCATTTGAAACCAGTAATCAGTCATTTTAAACAAAGAAGCTTGAAGTTTTAATTCCTCGTGTATGAAAGCTTGTTTCCAGTCTTGTCCATCCTTCTCTGACCCACATATTAGAACTATGTCATCCTGATTTCCCAGCCCCTGCTGATCTGCCCTGTTTACTATTTGGTACTATGTAAGCATAGTGACTCCCTTATGGGATTTGATAGGGGTAATACAGGCAAACTGAACTGTGATAGAAGTAATGGGCATCCACTGTGATGTATTGTGATGCGATACATCTTTGAAGATGCTTTTCAGAACCTGTGAGAAGGTGCATTTTTAAAAAAAAAAATCAGTGAAGGTAATTTTGTTACTGTATAAAAGTGACCAAAAGCATTTTATACAAGCAGTAGTGTGCACTGTACAGTGTTTCTTAAATAACCTCAGCTGTGCTTTTTCTATTTCAGAGGTCTTTGATAGTGAATACAGACTTGCACTTAAAAAACTGCCAAAGGAAGTTCTTGAAAAGATGCAGAAAATAGATGCTCCACCAAGCAGCAGGGTTGAGTGTTGCAGGAAGTGCTTTGGAGCACCTTTTATATAAAAATGAGGAAGACATGCACTAAACTTCAGAAAGACAAAAGCAGAAATGGAAAAAAGAAATGGAAAAATGGTGATATATACACTTTGAATCCCAAACAGTGGTAATTGAGCAATTTGTCCAAGAAATTTCATTGAGCTGCAACGTATATTCTTGTCTTTCATCTCATGAGACACGTTGTAAAGTACATCAGAATGCTTTAAAACTATATTAATAAGGTGATTTTTTTTCAGTGATTGATCTTCTTGCCCCTTTATATTCGTTACTCAGATTTTTCCCATGCAGTATCAAGTTGTTAAAAAAGGTGATGATTAAACAGCAGCCTATGGTCAGTGACTTTCTTAAGGGCAACTAATATATATGTATTTTAATGAAACACCTTTCCTGCCACAGAATACTTAGATTTTTTACTGCTTCTTTAAAATGACCTTTACCTAAAGAGAGATCTTTTTGTTAGCGTGAATAAATGTGTGAATGTAAATATTTGAAACCTTGGATTGAAAGCTGCAATGCAGCTTAGTTAGATCACAGTATCTAAAATAGCTACCCTTCTCCTAACAGTTGTCCCAGTTCGGTATTCTAAATTATCTTTGGCTGACCTTTTCATAATATATATCTGTAGTTGTGAAAAAACTGAAACTTAGACTCAACTTCCCATAATTATTCTCTGTATGCCATAAGATCCTGTAAATATACTGGCCTCTTTCTCCAAAAGGATAGGCTTTTACTCTAAGCAGCTCAGAAATGGATTTCTTTTCTAAAGAATTAAATAAGAAGCTCAGGTGGCATTAGGATACATACAAGGATTGCAACAGATACTGTCTGGAAAAAAAATATGCTTTTACTATATGCGCGTGTGCTTAAAAAGGGTCTTTCTTGAATTCTTTATCACCCTCTTCCCTAGGTTTCACACTAGCCTGTGGGTTAATTATTTTGCACTGATAGCCTAAATTCAATATTTCAACTAAAATGTATTTATAAGTGTGGTCTTCAAGGTGTATATTAGCAGAAATGAAGTGCTTATGTGTATGATCTGAAAAGATGGATTCATCTATTTCTATTAGATAAGACACTTCCTCACCTCACATATTTAACTGACTACAGTAGACATAGTCTTGGGAGGGACAGCCTGGATACTGGGCAACAGTTTAAACGTTTCTGTTACTTGAAGAATATGGTGAGATTTATTCCAGGTTTCTCTGAAATTTAATGGTGTGGGTTTTATGATGGAATAATTCCTAGAGGAAAAAAAAGAGAAGATTTGTAGCATATAAAAGGAGCATAGCTAAAATAGTAATTTTATTTGGGTATGAATGTATTTACTTTATACTACTCTGTTAAAAATTTTCATTCTTGAAAATGATGAGGGATGAAGATCTGTCTGGAACAGCTTTTATATGAAAAAGAAAACCAACTTTTGTTTTCTCATGAGATAAAACAAAGGATTTGCACTACTTGTGACAAGATACATTTGCATCATAGACTGATGCCTTCTATTTTATCTATAAGTGCTGATCCTAATTTTATATGGGGATATTATCTGGACAGATTCTCTCCTGATGAAACTGTTGTGTTTTCTCAACAATTAAAAGTGAGAAAGCACACACCTTTTTTTAATTATTCTTTATTCTTTGGGTTTATGCATAGTTGCTTGCTGATACCTGACCTACATCACAGTGGAAGAGTAGGCCTTGCTTCTTCATCTTTTCCTCTCTTCTGCTGTTACATGATTGGCTTGCATGGTTCCGTCCTTTTAAAGTAAGTCTGTCTAAAGCATTCATCCAAACAACTTAGTACTTCTACAAATCAAACCAGCCTGTTTTCCTGTAGAACTCTGTACATTTAATCTTCAACAAACAGCTACACAAAGACAATTTTTTAGTGTTAAGTGGACAAACTGTATGATTTTGTGATGCAATGTGCAAGGAATCAAGTTGTTGTTATCCTTAAATTATCCCAGCTCATAAAATTACTAGGAAAATCTGAGTGCTGTTTTACATAATTGGTGACATCCAAATAGTTTTAAAACCTAGTAAATAATACTACTATGAACTAAATTCTGTAAACACATCACCTTCATTTCAAAACAACTTTCTCATCTTTTGCTGAAAATAAAGATTAATCAGGCAGTAGCGTTGTAAAGACAGCAAAGCTGATTGTGTCATAACATCTAGTGCTAAATATTACTTTTCACAGGTATCTACACTAAACAAAGAAACAAAAAAAACACCCCAACAAAACTAAAGCCTGAGGGTAAAAGGACTGAACTTGCTTTGATTTGCTCCTGCATATTGGCATTTTTGTACACTACAAATTAACTTTTATTCCTGTTGTATGCATGTGGATTTCAGAGTGGTAGAAGTCCTGCATTTAACTACTTGAAATCTTGAATCTGCATATTGGAATTGATTCTCTAATATAGAATGAAAAAAGTAAGAGCTTACCCCCCTTAATAGGGAGTTTTTAGTGCTTAGTTTTTAATAACTAACTAATCAGTTTGTTCTTGAATGTAATCCATAGCTCAAAGGAAAAGGGAGATCTCTGAAAGTGATTTGTTTATTAAGTTTTGTTTCAGAAGATGCTTTTATCAGGGAAAAAAAAAGTAAGAGCTCACTTTTTAAAATATAAAGATTTTAAAGAATTTAAGTACTGAGTAGTTTTTTCCTAATTGAGTTCTTGCCTTTTAAATCATAATGGCACTTGCTGGTTTTCCTTTGACTTTTAGGTCTCCTCTTGTAAACAGGTAGAGACTGCAGGTTTTCCTACACAAACTTTCTGAGATGTATGCTTCCCTAATTTGAATGCTGAAGGAACTGTGAGTGTGCATAAGAAAAGGGCATGGAATAAAATAGCTTTGGCATGGCTCAATATCCATATAGTTGCAAATTTGGCCAAAAATAGGCAGGGAAAAGTTTCATAAGTTTTTTGTAAGTGCATTGCAAACACTTTTGTTTTTCTGACATTTGGGAACTAAAGGCACATTTCGCTGCAAGTTAATTGACAGCATGAACTTCTTGGGCTTTATGGGAATGACTTAGTTACCTACAAATGCTTCTAATTTGTTTGGCACCTCACTCTTAGGAATCCAGATTTATCTCAATCCATGATACATGACTGATCTGGGCAAAGCTGTGAAGGAGGAGTATGGAAAAGCTTGATTTTTTTAGTTCCGTTTTCCACTCAGTGTAAGCAGAAAAAGTAGCATTTTGCTCAGTAGCAAAACTACTCTTTCTAGTAGCTAAACAGCCAGTACCCAGGAGAAGATGGCTCTTCTGTGTGTATTTTGGAATTCTCACTTATAACCTGAAGAAAATGTTTCAAATCAGCATTAACTTCAAAACTTTCGATGTGCGCACAGAGTGAGGAGGTAAAACAATCTAATTATATATGTGGATGCAAGGTCTGCCCAAGAACTTAGAAAGTTTGTATTGGAATAACGATTATCAAAGAGAAGCTTCCTTGAATTGTTGCTCTAAGGATGTTGAAGGGCAGTCAGTTACACTAAGCACATAACTCTCTTGCATCTTTCACCCAGCTATAAAACAGATGTATGCAGCTCGTGTGCTTGTATGAAAACAGCTATTTTTTGTAGAATTAAAATAACAAATGAGGTCTTCATTGTTTAAAATCAGAATTCCTAAGTTACAAAGTTCTTCTTTATGAATTATATTGTGGTGCATCACCAAAACCTAAAAACATTGAAACCCCCTTAGGTATAGGAAACTGATGTGGCTGCAGTATTGGCACAGTAATTGGTTACAGCTTTTACATGTTACTAGAAGCATCTGTATGTTACTTATAGTCATACCCTGTCCTCACATTTTAGTTAAATCAAAACAGTACAATTATAATGAAAGATATTTTATTTAGTATATGTGTTTTAAACTAAATTTATTCGTTTTGCAAGTAACTTAGTCTTGTTCCTGGCAGAATTTCACATTAGTTAAGCTCAAGCTACATTGCACTTGTGAATGAGTAATTTTATTCCATTTTAACTGTGAATTAATAGCTTTTTGTATTGCTGCAACTAGAAGAATATACTTTTCATTGAGTTTACTGCTTTCCTTGAATAATTGCAACATAGGGGATATTTTCAAAATGTATATTAAATTAGATCATAGAAATTATATTTTTAAAACCAGTTGTTAAAATGTAAGTAATTCAAGAATCCACTCAGTAGTTTTCTCTTTTTAAAACTCCTAATTCAACAGTTATTTCAATGCAGATAACTTTTATTTCATTAAACGGTAAGCAGGTCATCTTATTCACATAATTATACATTGTCAACAAAGGTGGGGTTTTTTCCTCTCAACTAATAAAAAACTTTAAAATGCATTCTGTATATGAGCTTTTCGATATGTTTTTAAGAAACAAACACCCTTGTAACTTTTAAGTGTTGAAAATAAATGATCGGACTCCAGTCCTCCGCTCTCCTGTGCTGTATATTGTGATGCATAGGACGAGAGAAACGGATGGCGTTTTTATTTGTTCTTTCAGTCTGCATCAACCCAGGGTGCAAATAAAAGGGATTGTTTGCTGTTTTTTAGAAGCACATTAAACTCCTTTTAGGAGCTTAGACTGTATTGTAGTGAGGATGAAATGATAGTGTGAATAAATTATGAATTTATTAAGTGAGCTGGGAGGTTTAATGCTATAAAATTTGCACTGGTTTAGAGACTGTTTTGAACTGTTGAAAAATGGCATCCATTTACTGTGCTTTAATTAACAAGTGTTTCTCTGTAATGTTTTCTGTACATTTGACAAAAAAATTGACTTTAAAAGGGCACTGCATATTCTGAATTCTGTATATTCTAACCTAAGAAACAATTTTTAATGTGTTTCCCCAAATAAAAATGTATGTATCCCATATAAAAAATTTCAGTTGTTCAGCTTTTTTGCTGTTGGAACTTACATGCCTCACAGAATTTAATCTTAAATGCAAATTCAGCCTATAGCTGGACAGAAGGAAAGACTTTTGACTGCCTTCTTGAGTCGTTGTTTCACAGTACCTCGGTGACTGCTGAATGGTGGGAAAGTACAGGGGCAGGGGGAGAGGGAAATAAAAGATGGGATTAATTTGTGGAGATTTGTTTCATGAGAATGGATGGCTTTGTGGCAGCTTAAGGAAGCAATGGGGATCAGCAGAGGTAAGAAGAGTGGAAAAACAGGCTCAGAGAGACAGAATCCATGAAGATCTTGCTTATAGGGAAGTTACGGCCCCTGGCATCCTGACAGCAGAGCTGCTGCTCACCAGGAGAAGAACTGTTAATCAAGGGGTAGGAACAGGTTGCTGGTTGAACTTCCAAGGAGTTCTGCTTTCTCAGTGGCTTCATAATGAGGGCAGGAGTGGTGCTTTCAGTTGATGCATCCTAGCTTGCAGCAGTGGACCTGCTGCCTCATACTTGCAGGTTTACATGTGGTTTCCAGGATATCTGTTCTTAAATTGGGCAGAGGTGGTAATAGGAATGAGGCTGGAATGAAATTTTAAGTAGTAGAATTGCCAGTTACAAGTGCTTCAGGCCTTCACCTTCACAAATACCTTTCAAACTTCACGTATGGCAGTCACTTCACTATTTTGACAGTAAAAATACCACTCTAAAGGCTTTTCTCCCTGAAGAGACAGATACACATAGAACAAACTGGTACATGTGGAGAAGACTCATCATAAACTCATTTTTTCAGGCCTGTTTTCAGATAGAGCTGAAGAAGATTTTCAACTTCAGTAATCTTGTCAGCATCCTGCTGAGTTTCTGCATTTTCCTCTGACTGCTTTTCTCACTGCTGTCTGCTCAGTAATGCTGATTGCTAAGAATGTTACACCACCTTTGAATTTGTTACGCTTCATGTCGCATATTGAGGGAGGAGGCTGAAGGAGAGAGGATGTTAACATAGAACAAAAGCTTGCATTTGAGGAATCTCCGGAGAAGCACAAGCAGAGAGTTTGGGTTTGAAGCTGTAGAGAACTGCCACCTTGTGTGCCAGAATCAGGTGGGAAATAGGAGGTGCTCTGATGCTTCATGTATTCAGAGCTACTGTCAGAGTACTCATTAGTGGTAGTTCTCCCCACCTCTGTGGAAACAAACTTCTGCTGTCTACAAGAAGGGTAAAGAAGCGTCACTAACTTGTCAAGCTGGAGAACTGATAAGGTCTGCAAGTAACCACAAAGGTCCTGCCTTTTGTAGGAATAACCTCATGCTCCAGTGCAGGCTGGGAGCAGACTGGCTGGCGAGCAGCTGAGCAAGGAAAGGCCTTGTGTTGCTGGTGGACACCAACCTGACCTCCCAGCAAAGCAAGCCAAGTGTCCTGGCTGAGCTAGAATAAGCACTGCTAGCACACGGATGGTAATCTTTTCCCTCCGTGCTGGTGACACACCCAAGTCCTCTGTCTGTGTTTGGGCTGACTTCACTTAACATATACTTTTAAGTTAGAGCCAAGTTCCCATTACCCAGTACTGTCTGAATACATAAAGGCTACTGTAAAATTTTTAATCCTTGAGTGAAATTTCTGAATTTCCTTTCAACTGCTGACTTACTCATGTTTGGTATCAATTTCAAGAGCAGAATGATGCAATACCTACAAAATTCTAGACTACTCTGAGTTGGCAGGGACTTGTAAGGATCAAGATTAAATTCCTGCTCCTTGCAGGATTACCTAAACCATTTGACTAGGCATTGTCCAGACACTCCCTGAATTCTGTCAGGCTTGGAGCTGTGACCACTTCTGTGGGGAGCCTGTTACAGTAAGTCTCAGAATTGCATTCTGCCAAGAATCAGCTGGAGGCTGTAAGTTTTACCAATCTTTCACTCAGTATCAAAAGCAAGGGACACAATTTTCTCATATGTAAACACTGTCCTGTACCTTGGATTAAAAAAACCACCATTAAAACACCCACAAACCAACCACTGAAGTAAGTACTAAGTGAGTTCTGCCCGCAGCACTGCCGAACCATTAGGCACAATTTTGTTCACTGCAACTAAATCCTCCTTGTAGTGACATCCACATGCATGCACAACTTGATTATAAACCTGAACTTCCCACTAAGGACACAAAGTTCTCAAAGAGAACTGAATCAAGACCAAGGTTTGGTCCAGTTTGGTCTGTGTGATGCAGCTAGTCTGAACTACTATTTAAGACATGGCCGGTAACAACACGCACTAGAAAGTCTTACACTGGAAGTTAACCACAAAAAGGGTTTATTTTTAATATCATGTACATCTTTACTTTTGACTTGATTCAGACTTGGATGTAGAAGCTCTCAGTGAAGAAAGCCGGCGTCTCTTTGCAATCTGCTCCTGGCGTTTCTCCTTGGCTTCCTGAAAGCATGAAGAGAGTACAGAGATGTTATGCACAATCAAGCACTTTATCTAGAAACAAACAAAGAAGGGAAAATACAGCTTGAAGGAACAGATTCCGTAAGTTGATAAAGCAAAATGGTTTCCCTTCTTCACAGATCAGAGGAGTTCTACAAGTACCCAAACCAGTAAAAAAGGCCCATGTCTTTAAACAGTATGCATCCAAAATAATAGTAAAGAAACTAATGCAGAGTCCACAACATACCAGAGGTGTATCTATTCTCATTTCCACCTGGAAGTAATGAAACTCAAGAACTATTGTGCCAAATATTCCAACAGCAGTACTGCAGTTTCAGGAGCAAGAGAAAACTCATCCAAACAAGTACCTTTTTGCCAAGTTATCTTCCACTGAGATCAATTGCTGAATCCCATCTCTCCGCACACTCACTCAAATGCTTGAGCATCTGAGTTAGACTAGGATACACTGAACTAAAATTGCTACTGAAGAAGTTTTTTAACAGGCTGTAACTATCTGTTGTTTTCTTCAAAATAAGCTCGCAATTAAACTAATGGGCCTGGTTAAGTTCTATTTGCACTAGGACTGGCAGAAACAGACAGAAATACTCAAACCCCCCCAACTGACCAGCTATGTTTATACTCATGTTTAGGCCCTCATACGGACTAGATACAGAGCAGCTTAAGCATACATTCAAGACTACAAAATCCCTTGATTCTGGTGTATGAGCTACATATATAGCTGAATTAAAGTGGCAAATGCACCTTCATTCTCTTGGCCAAAAGCTTTGCGTATTCTGCTGCCTCCTCCTTGTTCTTCTGAGTGCGCTGCTTCTTCAGAGCAATGCGTCTGCGCTTGTGCTGCAGCACTCGAGGAGTCACCAGTCGCTGGATCTTAGGAGCCTTGGTTCTGGGCTTCTTGCCTAAAACAGTGTTACAAATCAGAAGTAGCAGACTATCTTCCAAAAAGGCCACAGGCCTCATCTAGGAAACTTTAGAGTAACTTCCATTTACTATTATGGTAACATTATTTAGTGAACTACATATTATAGCAACTTATATGCAGTTCAACACCTTGACAAAGTTTACAGGAAAAATGATCAATTAGTATAAGATGCCATATTTAGCCACACATAGTCCTAATGCTTATGATTTGTTATCAGCAATCAACTGTTAATTCCTACTTTCTCAGCAGGTCTGTCTGTAGTAACTCCTCCTAGACTTCACAGTTTTCAGATTAAGAGTATTCATTCATCTTTCAGAACAGTTTTCAGTGGTAAAAAGCGATCTACAATTTTACACAAGTTTGAAATGTTTTATCCCCCCAAAAATAGATCGACATAGTCCACAATGAGCAAAAAAACCCACACCACCACAGAAATCTCTAAAATTTCACTACTCAATTCTGACTGACTTCAGCAGTCACAAGCAACAGTCTGATGTCTACCAGGATCACATTCTTAAATGGACAAAATAGTTCCTATGATGCAGTCTTTTCCCCAACTAACTTTCACAGTGCCCCACGTTTTTATCGTGTCCTTTCTGCTAAGAATCTGCACACTTTTTCTTCTCCCTGATCAAATGCAGGAGAACCCAAAATTAGTATCTTACACTGCAAGAGGCAGACAATAAGCAAAGCAGTGCCCTTCCAGTAAAAGCTTATTTCAGAGACTGCCATAAACAGTGGGGGAAAATCTTACCATCTACTCTATATGCTGCTTTTCCCCCCACTCAACATAAAAATGTTCCAACATTTCACCTCATATTTAATCTTCTTTTAATAACAACTACTGTTGGGTTATTCTTAGAATAGTAGTCTAGATTCAATCAAATAATTAAAAACAAACTGTGTAAAATTAAAAAAATTGAACAGAAGGGGAAGAGGGTGAAAGAAATAAGGCAACCAAGAAACTGTTCACCAGTTGCAGCAGACAAAGCTTAAATACAGTGAGTGTGAACTCCTGGATCTACTATTAATTGTGCTTCATTCACTGCAGTAAGCTCGACACCTTGTTGCCAGTAATTATGAGGAACCAAAGAACTGAAAAAAGAAAGAGTTCTTACCCTCTTTGTTCAGAGGCTTCCTCACCACATACTGGCGAACATCATCCTCCTTAGACAGGTTGAACAGCTTGCGGATCCTGCTCGCCCTCTTGGGACCAAGACGACGGGGCACAGTTGTGTCCGTCAGCCCAGGAATGTCCTTTTCACCTTGGAGAATGGAAGTTTAAACGTGCTACTTACTACTATATCTTACTACAGCTTCAGTAGTAAAACCCTGAGTTTAAAATACATAAAAATTCAAAATACTACTATAAAATCTTTAGGGTTCACTTGCCAATAACACCACCCCAGCTACATCTCGCTGATTTAACATGATCAGATTGCTGGCAGCAAGTCTTTCAGTGACCAGTTTTAGCATTATAAGAATGCAATGCCCAGAGAGAATCTCAAGACACATTCACTCGTTTAAAGTTGGGACTGGATTTGCGTTCCACACAACTTACTAGCCACTAGCAAGCTGGCCACTGCCTACTTCTACTTGCTTCATGCAGACTCTTACCCTTTTTCACTATGACCAAGTTCAGGACACTCAAGTTGGCATCAACGATGCAGCCGCGAACGGATTTGCGCTTTCTCTCTCCAGTCCTTCTGGGGCGGTAGCAGGAATGGCCCTTGCTGAGCAAAAGGCGGACACGTCCATGAGTCAGGACACCCTGCTTCATGGGGAAGCCCTGCTTGTCATTGCCACCACTGATCCGGACAACATATCCCTATAAGAAACAGAAACACACTTTTTAGTTGCCCTTGTGTCTATTACCTCAAAAAGTAACACAATGGATGCTCTAAACACTGGATCTCTGATTCAGCACAAGCCACTGTTACTGCCACTGCAAACAACTGCTTTAACCAACATCTACACAACGGTCCAGGAATTTTATTTGGAAGATGTAAAAAATACTTCTGCATACCACAATTTACATTTAGTGATTCCCATTCATTTAGACCACATGAAATCTTGTCCATTATTATCTAGCTTTTCTTTAATCTCAACCTAACTGGAAAACTGCATAGAATGCAAGTGTCTGGAGTAGGGAGACAGAGGTAAAAAATAAAGCTTTTATTGCCTCCCTTGCAAAGGTGGCAACAGAAAATATCAAATTCCTTAAATCCAGCTGCACTGTCTGTATTAACACTGAACTACTCCAAGCCCATCTACCAGGCCCAGCATGCTTTTTTCCATGTGTTAGCAGCAGTTTAAACACAACAAAGTCAATTTCCAGCTTGTTTTCAGTAAAGAAAGGATCATTAGTTTTACACTGCAGATTTGTCCTGAATACCATGACAGCACTCATATGAAGAAGAAAGTACTGCAAAATACAACAAGAAACTCCACACACAAGGCCCTAAAAAAGAAGAATGAAAAAATTCCACTCTGATAAATCAAAGTACCAGAACAGGCTAGGCTAATCACTGTATGTATGTATGTACATACACAGCAAGAGAAACTTTCAAGATAACTACCAAATGTACAACTACTGTATGGAGACAACTGCATTTTGGAGAAATTTTGTAACATAAGCTCCTCAAATAAAACTCTGACACACCCTTCTGTGTTACTTACCTTCCACTCCTCACCAAGGGAATCAGCCAGCACCTCCGTGGCCATCCGTTTTTCATAGAATGTTCTCAGCTTGCGCTCATCATCCACTTCAATGAGTTTCTGGCAGCCAGTGGCTGGGAAAGAGATGTTGAGCTAACAACAAAAAAGACACATATGATTGAAAATTCTGGGGCATCTCAAAAAAAGATCAGCATTTACCTACTGGTTTGATCTCGACATTTGAAAGCTGAAATTCCCCACCCGCTTCCACGAACGCCCACCAGCCACAGCCCACCACCACGGCACTCGGGGTGCCGAGCCAGGGAGGTCAGTGTTCGGCCACTGTCAGCTGCACAACTCGTTAAGTCGCACAGAAAACTGACTATCGCAGCCGGAACTCAATCACGGACTGCAGGC
>VYXB01000562.1:96630-132062 GCA_013397135.1 Pachyramphus minor
GTCTGGGGGTTTACTTCATCTCCCTCTTCTTCACTTTCTCCTTCAAGTGCCCTTGGAGGGCCATCAGCCAATAGGAAGATACCAATTAACTTCAGTTTACACAAAGTACTGTCTTCAAGGAGGAGGTCTTCATTTATCAGGCCTTGTTTTCCCACTACTTGGCAGGAAACAGAACAAACTTTCACAGGTGGCTGGGCCAAACACAGACCAGAACAGGAAACATCCACATTCTCCGATAAAAGGGTCAAGAGTTGGACTCAATGACCCTGATGGATCCTTTTCAACTCAGCCTATTCTATGATTTTATGTGGTTTAATGGCCTTGTCATTTAGTACATCTGCATATTGCAGCACAGTGCTGTTATAGAACACCATCAACTTAGTAAGCAAACAGGCTTTACTGCGGTCTTTTGGGTTATGGTGTGACTCTAGATGTTCAGTTCAAGTGAAGAAGGATTCAGAGTCTTGAATTCATGTGTAATTTTTGTAAACTCTGTAAATTATCCCTCAGAAGCCTAAAGGGCTGTTTTATTTCATCTGTCACTATCTTCTGGTTGTTCTGGGTGTAACAACCCAGGCTCAGCCCATGAGCTCATTGTAGGGGTTTTATGTTAAAAAAAACCCCAGCCCTACAAATTTATTAAAAGGGCCCTTCAGTTCTTTTATAACTTGAGGCTGCACTTAGGAGAAATACTAGAATGCTACTCAGGGGGGTCAAAATAATACACTTTTATTGGCGAATTTTGGAAAATAAAGGAACTTGGCAAAAATTTCAAAGAAGCATTCAGTCAGCATAGAGCATTTCACAAAGCATTGATTTGGCAAATTCCAACCCATCCAGGCTTCAGTTACCCAAATATCAAGAAAAGGAAATTCGGAGATGAAAGAGAGAAAGAAGGAGAGAAAAAGAGAGTTACAGCTACCACCCTAGGTCCAGCATAGATCCAGCTACCAAGAGTCTAGGAAGCAGCGGGGCCACAAGTATGTGCTGGTTGCATGGTGCTGATTTTATTGCTCTGGACTTCTGTGGCCATCCCCCTCAGGTGGGGCTTCCTGTGTGCCAGCCATTCTAGGGCTAGGTTAGGGACTCCAGGGGGTGTGGTGTGGGCTGGACTAAAGGCTCCAGGGATGGGCAGAGGTATGGGGCACTGCTCTGGTGTGCTGATGGCTGACAGCTGCAGCAGTGGCTCTCAAGGAAGCTGGGTTATGGAGGGAGCAGAGCACAATCCCACCTTGGCAGAACCCAACCTGCCTCCTCTCCCAGCCCAGAGTTGTTTCCAGCCAGTAATTACTTTTTAGTAACTTTTTTCAGTCCCTCACGCTGGGTATGTACATAGAATGGAACAAGATGTTAAACTATATTCTTTTTTAAAGGAATAACAGCACTTTTGAGGTACAATACTGTTGAACTTCATGTTAAAACTGTAAATACTAAATCTCCCAGGTTATAACTGCTGCATAAAAATACTGAGATGAGGTGAAGGATGTCCCCTGTCCTTTAACATTTCAGAACACATCTCTTCCAGAGAATCTGGCAAGACAGTTACGTTTTAAGGGTAGAAGAGAGAGACATATTGGGCAACAAGCTCTAACACAGAACAAGTTTGGTTAATATTTTTGGGGTTTTTGTGTTGCCTAGCTAATGCTGTATTATTATGTCTACCCTGTGCTCAGTGCTGTGGTCTTCACTTACTTCATCCTCATCACACTACGGATTATCAGTGCTGCAAATGTTATTATCTAACATGATCAATTTATGCTGTCTTTATTCATGAAGACATTCATGTCAGATAAGAACTTCTTTTTCAAGTATCTTGTTGCCTTCCAGAAGAAAGAAAAACATTATAGCAGAAGGCAAATGGAATGAGCTAGTGAAGGTGTTAACACTTCTGTCCATGGAATGATACTGCAGAAGTATATTGAGACCCTACTTCAGACGTAGAAGAGCCATTCTTGGCCAGCAACTGTTTTATAAAGCTGCAGGCCAGTAGTTGGAAGGGCAATGTGGTGATCCTCTGTCTGCCATAGTCTGGGTTGTTTAAAGTCCAAACTTGAAGCTTAAACAACATTTAACTTAAAAGTTGTCAGGCTATTTGCACAGGCCCAATTCTGATTTCATTTATGCTAAGAATATACCAAATCCTAGTCTTTTATAAAAGATCCTTTTGGGAATTGCTCACATACTGTTGAATTTGATTTAAAGAAATGTTCATACTTACCGTGTGTTTGCAGTATCTTTTAAGGCTTAAAAGAGATAAAGGGAAGCAGACTGTAAGATGACTATAGAAGTTGGGGAATTAACAGTAACAAAATATCCTAAAAATCCATGTTAAAAGCTTGAAGAATGATGACACAAGTTTTTTGAGGAAGTACAGTGCTGCGTGCAGAGATGGATTTGTTCATAGCTTGTGGGAGGAGGAAGATTCGACTGTGGTCTTTGTTCTGAAGCCAGTGATGGGGGTGTGTGTACACGTGTGTAGAAGACCACTGCCAAGCAAAGGTTTGTGTATATGATTAACTCTGGCTTCACATGCAAGTCTGTGCAAGATCCGCATCCACTCCATGCATGTTGTCATTGCACCTCCTAAGCACAACTAGGGAAAACTAAATTTTGTTATATTATTAAAATAAGATTTCTGGTTTTAGCAGTTATAAGCTTTGAATTAAGAGCAGTCTTTCTGCCCCATAAAAACCCTATTCAGGAGCCGTTTTAAAGCTGCTGTCGGTGTCCTGTCTGGAGTTACCACCTGCGTCGCCTTCATTAAACCTGCCATCAATAACATCTCGCTAATGACTCTGGGTGTTCCCTGCACAGCTTTGCTTATTGCAGAGTTGAAGAGGTGAGTATATATCTCCTGAATGGAGCATTGCCTTCTGAGATCCTTAGGCCAAGTGTGATGATATGCTAGATCTGGCTTCAGTGCTTCTGACAGCAGATCAGAAATGCTTCTTCCGCATGCAAGAGCAGCTCTAGTATAAACTTGTTTGGCAGTTCAGACATCTTCGTCAAGGATTTTTTTTTTCCCCCTAGGCCATTACACTAGGTCAGTCTTCTGTCTTGCAACATACCTTATGCTGCAACCTGATCTAACTCAAATCTGTTTGTTTATTGTGGAATCAGAGCAAGGGTTTCACTTCATGGACAGCATTTCTTCTGTATAGTGTGCATAAAAGTGAAGTCGTAGTATGATTCCAGTCTGAATACTAGTGGGTATGTAGAGAAGAGCCCAAGCATGTGTGGAAGATGTTCCAGCTCTCAGAGTTGTACTGTGAGTCTTACAGCACTTTATCTTCTGCTATGGAGAATATGATGGAGTCAGACTGACAAATAAGGTTAATCACTAGGTTTTGGAGGATACCTATCAGTCAGGAACTTAGAAACCATAAAACCAGAATGCAAATAGAAAAGAATCAGAGACTGATCCTCACATTTTAAAGAGATCTTCCATTATACTGATACCAGGAGCTGTCCAGAGAAGTTTGGGTTTTTTTCATCTCTTCACTCACTGCAAAAAGGACTAGAGGAGTGCTAGCATTCAAACTTGTCCTTTTTCACCTATTCTCCAGTGACTGAGAAGGATTTTACAACTTAAGTTGGCTCTTACATATCACATGTGTCCATCAAAAGAAATGAGTTAGGACAAATATCTGCTTTCTGACTGCTTCTGTTAGAACAGAGGTTTTAGTATTTGCTGCATTACCCTGTTCTGCCACTGCTTTACTCTACAGTAGAAGCCTCTGCTAACAATGTGTTGTACAGGTGTTCGTGAGTCTTTTCTCGTCAGACATCTCACTGGGTATTTCTGTGGTCAAAGACGCTTGGGAAACAACACCACAATTAGCTGTAGACAAGAAGGTCAGTAGCTGAAGAGTGTTGGTGGTGTCTCATTTTAATGACAGTACAAAGGAACTGCTGACAGGGCCTAGGGACATCTGGTTATGGCTCTGGATAATCTATGTGAATTCTCTATAGGTTCCATATGCGTTTTGCAGGCATGAGCTCCTGAGAAACTTAAAAAGACAAGTAGCTAGTGTGAATACTGCTGCATTAAATCTAGGAATTGTTATGCCTACAGGTATTTGTTTTTTAAAACTCCTTCTGAAAAGTCATATCTTATTAAAATGTGTCTGGTTTTTTTTAAGAGAATTAAGGACACAGGTAGACCTTCTTTTTAAATTGGTGATTTAAAAGGGAACTGAAGTGACATTGGGGCCCTCTCTAATTATACATTGGGATGATGTAATAACTATGATATTTTTGGATTAATTCCTAAGTGTAAAAACCAAATAAAAAAGTTTTATTTTAAGCTATGCTGATCCCTTGGAGATATAAATGAGATACATTCGTTTAAACCCAGAGGTGAGGAGTCATCTCATCTCCCTTTGCAGGATGAAAATTAATTTAAGCATTATTTAAAATGCTTGCTGTTTTTCCATTCTGTTCTGCCATAGCCAGGAGGGGAATACACATCCAAGTCTTGTCATGCTGCAGTGAAAATTTATCTGTGAAATAGGTATTTGGGGAATAAAGGAGAAGTTTATTCTGTTCCACGCTGAAGTTTTTGGTGTTTTAGACCAAAACTCTCTCTTGTTATTCCTGTCCTAGTCTTGTGCAGTCAATCTTTTACAGAATTCTGGGGTTTTCAAATGAGTATTTTCTTCCTCATGTTTATCTTTGATGAGGAGATAATATTGTCACAGAAGAGCATTATGTTCTTAAATGCAGACTTAGTATGCTAGGCTAGGAAGGTGTATGCCTAGGAAATATTGTGGGTAGGGGGTATCAAAAGAGCAAAAGGTAGCCAAGTGTCCTTGAGAGACAAAAGAATTATTAAACTTTATTCTCATTTCTGTCACAACAAATCTCTTACTGCATTTCTTCAAAAAAAAAAAAAAAAAGAAAAATCTCTCCTAGGAGATGGTATCAGTGAGAAAGTGGATGTGTATCTTTTGGTTTACTAGTCCAACCCATTGAGATACATCATCATCATCAAATTAGTAGTGCTTTAGTGAGTCATCATCAGGCATGTAACTACCTCCATGTGCAGATAGATGCTAGAATATTGTTGCTGAGCTTTCTTCTGAACCATGAGCAGTGAAGGTTTACCCTAATTTCCGGTCTGACCATTCATACTTGATTCTTCTACTAGAAATCTGGCTCTGAGTGGAGCCCTGCTTCATTATCAAAGGTTGCTCACAGTTCCCTTATTCTCTTGACTAAAATGTTAAGCCAGTTAGAAGTGTTAAATATTCTCTAGGATAAAAAAGGAGATAACTGTGTTAAATTGAATCAAGCAGTTAATCAACATCCCAGCAATTTGCACAGTTTTGAAGAAAAGCTGGTATGCTTTTTTCGGGGTTCCAAGATGTTGGAAGATAACGCTGCTGGAAGTGTGTACCCGCCCAGTCCCTGGAATAGCAATTGACTGGAGCACACCAGTGTCTGCAGAAACTCTGATAGTTAAATAACTGACGATTGTGTTAAATAGGGAACACTGTGCATTGTGTAGAGAAAAGATGCAAATGGAAATGCGAGCTTTGTGGGATCCAGTTTCTTTCAGGCTAGAGTAGGATAGGAGCATGTCACAGATCTGTGCACAGATCATGTGGGGTCATGTCTTTCAGACCCTCTGCTAACAGGTTCTCTTTCAGTGATAGTTTGAATGATCAGTGCCTGTGTCTGTGGATAAATAAAGGAAGACTACATTTCCAGGTGGTATTTGCATTACATGTCTTCATTGCATTAGAAGTACTTGCTTTGCAATCCCCTGCCTCCTCAGCAAGCATGTCCCCAGCCCTCTGAAGCACAGTTACTGCAGGAGCTGAAGACTCCATGATGGGTGATCACAGAAAACCCAGGAATATTACACAGATCAGACTCTTTCTGCCTTAAAGTGGTCCTCTGGAGAACATGCTGCAGCATCTACTCCTATGTTTATAAAAATTAATTGCAGTACCTCGTGATGGTCCTGAGCAAACCTCTAATAACAGTCTGTACCATTTCTGTGGCTGATCTTGCATTGGGTAACCAGCCTTCAGTTTTCCTTTGCTACCTTGAATTCTTTGAACTGTGCAGGTTAATTGCCCTCTGCTCTTGGTATTGAGCTGTGTGTTTGCGGTCAAACCTCTTATCTTAAATGGAATGCAGTTGCACATGTTTGTTTATGTTAAGCCTTTATATTCTCTATACACACACCCTTTCCTCTGTCAGAATGCACAAGTACCCATCTCAGTGGTCTAGTTTTATCTGTCAGATGTACAAAATGTAGCAAATCTGCAGATGACACCAAGCTGAGGGGTAGTGTCCATCAGCTGGAAGGCAGGAGGGCTCTGCAGAGGGACCTGGACAGACTGGAGAGTTGGGTTGATTCCAACTCTGGGATGAGGTTCAACAAGGCCAAGTGCCGGGTCCTGCACTTTGGCCACAACAACCCCCTGCAGCACTACAGGCTGGGCACAGAGTGGCTGGAGAGCAGCCAGGCAGAAAGGGACCTGGGAGTTTGGATTGACAGGAAACTGAACATGAGCCATCAGTGTACCCAGGTGGCTAAGAAGGCCAGTGGCATCCTGGCCTGGATCAGGAACAGTGTGGCCAGCAGGAGCAGATCCTTCCCCTGTTCTCAACACTGGTGAGGCCACACCTGGAGTATTGTGTTCAGTTCTGGGCCCCTCAGTTCAGGAAGGACACTGAGGTGCTGGAGCAGGTCCAGAGAAGAGCAACCGGGCTGGTGAAGGGACTTGAACACAAGTCCTATGAGGAGAGGCTGAGGGAGCTGGGATTGTTTAGCCTGGAGACGAGAAGGCTCGGGGGAGACCTCATCACTCTCTACAACTGACTGAAAGGAAGTTGTAGCCAGGTGGGGATTGGTCTCTTCTCCCAGGCAATCAACAGGAAAACAAGAGGGCATGGTCTGAAGCTCTGCCAGGGAAGATTTAGATTTGGTGTTAGGAAGAAATTCTTTACAGAGAGGGTGGTCAGGCACTGGAATGGGCTGCCCAGGGAGGTGGTGGATTCTCCGTCCCTGGAGGTATTTAGGAAGAGACTGGATGTCGCACTTAGTGCCATAGTGTAGTAACTGCAGTGGTAGTGGATCAAGGGTTGGACTTGATGATCTCAGAGGTCCTTTCCAACCCATCTGATTCTATGATTCTATGAAATTGATCCATACATGTATCTGCTTAGGTACATGGTTTAGTGTTGCGCTCTTAAAAACAGTTGTACATCTCACTGAAGACTGTAAATGTGCCTTAGCATTAATGGGAATCTTTATTAAGTGCCATCTGTGAACAAATCTGAGCACTTGCTGAATGACTGGTTAACTGGCAGCATGTGCAACTAATCACTAGTTGTCCTGAATACCCCTCCCTAGAGATGGGAATGATTTGATGTTTGCCCACCATTTGCACAGTGGTGTAAGAGACAATACCCAAAACACAGCTATGGATAAAAAACTTTTTGTTTTGTTGCTTAACCACTGCCTTGCATCAAAGCCAGATTTACTGTATGTGAAGTTTTTCTGTTAAGGACATTTATGGTGGAGTCATTTTAAAGATGGGGTTTTGGCATTGTTTTGTAACAACTTATTTATGTTTTTCTTCTCAGGTGTGAAAACCTGCGTGTATACAAACTGGGTCTCTTTTCAGGTCTTTGGTGGATGCTAGCACTTTTCTGTTGGATCAGTGACAAAGCGTTTTGCGAGATCTGGTCCTCATTTAATTTCCCCTATTTGCACTGCGTATGGTAAGTGTTGTGTATGAAGTCCAAAGTTTGATTCATACGTGAATCAAACCCACCACATTACACTTCTCTGCTGCCTGGTGGCTATTTCTGGTTAGTTCTAGACAGAATTACTGATAAAATTATAAGCTCAGAGCAAGTCTCATGCTATTCAACGTGGCAGATTTAGGAGTCTGTTTGGCCTGATCAAGTTCTACAGACGCTAAGTTCATTAATTGTAGCTGAATTCCTTGCTATACTGATTAGTAAAAAAAACGTCACTGCTCGGCTGAAGCTGTGATTATGAAAACTTAAATCAGTAACAGTGATGGTAATCCTCACTGTGATTAATTAATGATGGTGAAGTAAAGGAACAGTGAAGGGCTTTGATGCCTTTTCTCTTTTACCACCCAGCAAATTGTAGTCACTTACTTAGGGGGGCATATGTCAGCATTTCTGCACAGATCTGTCAGGTGCAGAGAAGCCAAAAAGCAGCAGCCTGTTTAAAGTAGGGATAAGATACAGTTTTGTAGTTTTGCTTATTCTCTGTATTCCTTTCCTTCCATGCAAAGGACAGGCAGCAACCCTGTGGGGGACTTGGGGGAATATGGTGAAGGACAGACTGATTTTTATAGTGATCTAGTTGATTACTTTACCAAAGTCGTGTTACTGATTTTTTCTTTCTTTCTTTTTTTCTTCTTCTTTTTTTGTTTTTGTTTGTTTTGTTTTTGTTTGTTTTTATATTTTGTTTGTTTGTTTGTTTGTTTGGGGGGGTTTTTTGTATGTGTGGGTGTCTTAGGCACATTCTGATTTGCCTTGCGGCATACCTGGGCTGTGTCTGCTTTGCTTACTTTGATGCTGCCTCTGAGATACCTGAACAGGGCCCTGTCATAAAGTTCTGGCCCAGTGAAAGGTGGGCATTCATTGGAGTTCCCTATGTCACCCTCCTCTGCGCACACAAGAAGTCACCTGTGAAGATTACATGAAGTTGACAATGAAATGGGGATGGATTTTCAATTTACATTCAAGCATAGACAATATTTAAATAATGATAAATGACTAGTGTTGTATTTTCTCTTCTTGCTAAGGTAGGCAGCACTTCAGATGTCATAGGAAGAGGAGGGAAGTGTGTTCTTTCCTCTCTGAAGAGGGGAGAGGAAGCAGGAATGTGGAGGCACTTGAACACTAAAGTAACAAATGGCTTCTCTGGTTGGCTCTGTTTTCCACTGAACGTTTTTGATGTAGCATTTCTCTTGATAAAAGCTCTTTCCAAATACCGGCATCAAGGAATGATGTTTCTGCAGTAACTCACCTGTGATGCTTGAGTCACTTGTTTTGTAACTGCTGGATTAAGGCCTTCTTTGTGAAAGAAGCTAGTCCAAGAAGCCCATATGTCATCCTGTGTCCTTCATAGGCTCTGATTTTGCTCTGTTTGCACACGGCCACAAGAGTGTGCTCAAAGCCCATGTTAGTCCCAGCCTGGTTTGACACACAGGAAGTCTGGTTGAGCATCTCATTGGATCACAGGGTACATGGTTGCTTCCCCAGGTATAACAGGAAACTAGTGTTTGCACCTGGGTAACTGTGTAAATGCAGTTAGCCAGCGTAGATGGAGAAGTAGCTGATGCAAGTCCCTAAAACTAAATAGGAGTTCAAGGCTCTACTGTATTTCTGCTGACCTGTGAACATTTGTATGCTACATATTTCCCTTTTACAGAAATGTCACAGAAATTCCTCTACCTCTGCGGACACTTGAGGTCTTGAATTTGCAACTGAAGCACACACAGAAGTGTGCGTAAAGTGATTGCAAAGTGATGTAAAAAATAGTCCAGTGCTCCACTGATTAAACTTAGGAAGAAAGTAGGTAACCGTTTAAAAACCAAGACCTAGATTTGACTGAGCAGTGAAATGTGCATCTTACATTCTTAGGAAAGAACAGTAAATTTAGATTTTCTGTTTCTTTTCAGCCTGTTTTATAAAGATAAGGGATGTCTAGGTTGATTTAGTTTGTAGATTATTGGGGTTGAAATTCAGGAATGACTATGGTTCTTGTAAGCAATTCATGCTAGGCCTGTTTAAAAAATGATGTGAAGTGCAGGCATGTTTTTCAAATATTAGCCATTGTAGCTGTTAATAGCTGCAGTTTTGGAGAAAAAAGGGTTTACTCACATTCCATCAAACTGTAATATCAACTGTAAGTGTGTTAAGACTTTAAATGTACACTTTTATTAATAAGTGTTATTTTCTTTTTTAGTATTAGACCAGGAAATATGATTTCTTCTTTTGCTAACGTAACTCAAGCTGCACTTGTTTTTTATCAATGTGAAAATGTACTCTATACAGTATGGTCTTTATGAAAGTGACTTATCGCAAGAACTTTGGGCTGAATTAACTTTCAAGCATTTTAAAAACTTTTGTATGTATGCTGATACACTTAAAGCAGATTGCTAGTGGAAGATATGACTGTTTTCTTGAGACCTTCAAAGTGGGTAAGTAGACTGCTGTCATATGACTGCCTGATCATAAAAGCAGCAAAATCTTTCCAGTGGAACAGTGCATATTTATACCACTTGCTAGTAGACTTGAAACATCTTTTTTGACACAAAGTGATACAATTTTTGTGTGAACCTGTTTGTAAAAATTCATGTAGGAATGTTTGTTACTCTTTGAGACAGCTGCTTTGTCTTTTTCTTTTGTCTCCCTGATTATGAAATGCTCAGTTTCAAACACTTCTCAGGTATTAAAAGTTATATGATTATACAGATAGGATTGCTGGCTGGAACCCAGCTAAGGTTTCTGGTGCCTAATATGGCCCTGCCTAGAGTAAGATTTTTTGATATTGTTTGCTAAATTATTATGTAATGGTAAGTAAGTTATTTTCAGTATTGCTTGGTGAGTGTAATAACTGCAGACATAATGTACGATTCAAAATGACTGGAGCCTTCCTATGTAATATTTTGTTTGAAAGGAACCTCTGACTCAAAGAGCCCTAATCAATCTGCTTTTAACTGCTGTTCTGCTCTGCAGAGTCTGATTGCTCACAAAGAAGGAATTTCATAATTTAAAAAATCTGAGTGCACTCAGCTATTGAAGAGGTAAATTAATGCAGATACAGGCCAAGAATTATCTGTATTTTTAGTAACTAACCTCTAGCCTTCATATTCTTCATAGGAGATTCTGTGAACAAAGATCACTATGTGTTATTCAAAGTTTCACTGTAGAACTGGTTGGCATATTCCACCGTAGCAGCAGCTCACCACTTTTAGATGTAGCTACTGCACTTTACATTAAATTAGTATTAACTTCTATTTTCTGAAAATAGCTAAATTTATTTCAAAGAATAAAAAACATGCAGTTTTTACATCTTCACAGATTTCCTTCAGGATAACACTAGTACCCAAAAGAGTGTGTGAATGGCACACAGAGGGATTTGTACAGGTGAATATACACGTGCCCAAGTAGCTGTATCATGTTGCAGAAGGATGAAGTGATGCATATGCACCTGCACGTTTTAAAGTTGAGAATGCTTTCTTTCCCTGTGAGCAGGAAGTGAGTTGGTTCCTAGTCTTTAGGTTCAGTTAAAAGTTTATTTAGTGGGATGCAATGGTGTGTTGAGCATATTGTAGATACTGGCATGTGATATCCATAATTCCTTTAATGTTGAACTTTATGTTTTTTTAAGACAGGATGATTAACTTCTTATGGTGGCAAACGCTTTCCCAATTCACAGTCATTAAAAACTCAATAAATAGGTTGTAAGGAGTGGTGTTGGGCTGGATTTTCTTCCTGTGTCCATTGAACTCTGTATACTAAATGTTTGTGGAAACTATATAATACTTTGCAGCATTAATCTGCATTTGGAATAAATATTGTTTGCTTTTTCATACATCATGTTTCTGGGAAAAAAATGTAGCTGCTAGTATAATTCCTTGAAATATAGTAAGGATAACTTCTCCCTTAAACGGATAACAGCAATTCTGACTCATGGAGGAGGAGGGAGACTGCATTAGATATAAGACCATTAATTGGTGAGATAGAGATTACTTTGCTTAGCAAATTGGTTCTTGCAATCAGAGCAAATACTTGGAAAACTGCATGCCCATGGGCCAACAAGGATGAGTAGCAAGAAATGGCTAAAAATGAGTTGCCTGTATTTCCACAAATCTGGGGGAACAAAGTGTGGGTAGAATCATAGAATAAGATGGGTTGGAAAGGACCTCTGAGATCATCAAGTCCAACCCTCGATCCGCTACCACTATGGACATCCAATTTAAGGGAGATTATGGCTGCATAGGAGCCTTGTTCTTGCCCCTCCCCTCCTATTTCCCTTTTACCACAGTTCCTCTCGCTTCATGTAGAAGACAATTTTTGAGACATTCATGGGTCCTCATAAGCAATTATAATCAAGCTTGAAATAGCTGTTGTGTGAAAGCACAGTTATAATTCAAGAATGTTACTCACTTCAGGTTAATGTCTGTATCTGTTTAGAAGTCAAAAACATCTAGTGGCTTAGCTCATATACTATCCTATCCCATGGAGGCTAGGGGAACATCATTATACCATAGCGTTTCTCTGGTAACTTTAGAGCTCCAGGCTCATTTTGACCAAATCTGACATAGGCAAGGCCTTGGAGACAATTTCCTACAAACTGTGCAAAAGATGGTCAGGTAGGGAAGCCAGGCTGCTGAAATGAGCTGCTGTTAAAAAATTAGAGAACTTACCCAGGAAGGAAATGGAAGCAATGCCCAAGTTCTGGATTGGCTGAAGCATCAGGAGCTCCTTCATTGAAAGGAATTTTGCAGGCTTCTGTTGTGGAGATAGAGGAATCACTTGCTGTAACACACATAAATCTACCTTCCCCCCAAAGTTACAAGGCAGAAACTCCTCCACAAGGGTTGTTTAGAAATCTTGTATCACTGTACTCAGGCTGTCAATTAAAGACAGGGCAAGCTGAGAAAGACTGCAGTTTGAAGGAAGTGACTTCTGGCCACACATTCACGAACGATAAACATCTGCTTCTAAACTCCCAGCATGTAGTGGGTGTTCATTAAGAACAAGCTGTGTCTACCTAATCCAGTTTTCTCGTACAATAGGGTATTTGCTGTCCCTGTGGCTATGGAAGAAAATGTACTGTTAGATTTTGACACAGAAGACTTGTTGCATTGTCTAAGAGAACACTAAAAGTGGTAGAAAATCTGTGTTTGATACAATTTCTGTGAATTTGTGTAAAATTGTTTGAATAGTTGCTCCTGTACTGTCCTACGTGATCTATTATAAAATCAGAAGAGGATGTCAAATGGAGTTCAGCAGAGGGTCCTTCCTGGGTCACCTATTGTTTAGTTGCTCAGCCCTGGCCCCATGAAAGTTACTGACAAAGTCTGGGAAGATTCATGAATATTTTGAGAAAAAAGTCAAAATTCCAAAGGTGGTTTGCTGAATTGTAAAAAAAAAGAAAAGGAACAAGATTGAGTAAGAACAATGTATTATACCTATATAGTCATTATTTACAATGCTTAATGCAGAAAAACTAGGAAGGAAGCAGTTCTTCATAGAATTGAAGGATTGGTGTGGATCAGGAGCCAAATATAATACAATAAGACATTATGTCATTAAAAGAAAAAAGACATCATCATAGTGGAAAAAGAAAAAAAACCCCACCTACAAAAAACCCTGTGTGGAGAAACAGATTTATTCAGCATTAAAAACCAGTATGAGATAGACAAACAGGATGTAAGTAGAAGGAAGTGTGCGAAGATTCAGGGCATTAGGAGAAGTGAAGTGCAGGAGGCACAGTGGTAGACTCTGGAAGGTTGGTGTCTCTGACCTCTTCATGGAGATATTTAAGGAGCAGTTGGACAAGCTGTAGGCATTTGTATAGGCCATGGATGTATCTGATCCTACCTGACAGCTATGCTGAAGCATATGGAGGACAGGGAGGTGATTCTGGACAGCCAGCATGACTTCACCAAGGGCAAGTCCTGCCTGACCAACCATGTGGCCTTCTGTGATGGAGCAACTACATCAGTGGACAAGGGAAGGGCTACAGATGTCATTTATCTGGGCTTCTGAAAAGTCTTTGACACATCCCCCATCACATCCTGCTCTATCAATTGACGAGAGAGGGACTTGATGGGTGGACTGTTAGGTGGATAAGGAATTGGTTGGTTGGTCATGTCCAGAGGGTAATGGCCAACAGCTCAGAGTCTAAGTGGACATCAGTGACAAGTGGTGTCCCTCACAGGTCCATATTGGGACCAGTGTTAATTAGTACCTTTATTAATGCTGTAGATGGAGGGCTCAAGTGCACCCTCAGCAGATTTGCAGATAACACTGAGCTGAGTGGTGTGGTTAACACATTGGAAGGACAGGAGGCCATCCAGAGGGATCTAGACAAGCTCAAGCAGTGGGCCCATGGAAATCTCATGAGGTTTAACGAGACCAAGTGCAACGTGCTGCACCTGGGTCAGGACAACCCCTGGCATGTCACATTGTAGGGATGAACCGAAAATGGAAAGCAGCTGCAACAATAAGTAGCAGAAGCTACTGAACAGGAAGGTGGATTGAGTCAATTCGCAGAGCTCAAAGCTGTCCAGTTGGTGTTGGACATTGCTGAATGAGAGAAGTGGCCATGGCTTTACCACTGCACTGAGTCATGGATGGTAGCCAGTGCTCTGTGGGCATGGTTGGATAGATGGAAGAAGGCGAATTGGAAATGCAGAGGGCAACCCATCTGGGCTGATGATATGTGGCAAGACATCGTCACCTGGGTAGAGAAGCTGATTGTGAGAGTATGCCACGTAGAGGCTCATATGCCCAAAAATTGAGCCAATGAGGAGCATCGCAACAATGAACAGGGAGACCAAGCTGCACAAGTCAAGGTGTCACAGGTGGATCTGGACTGGCAGCACAAAGGAGAGCTGTTCTTAGCACGATGGGCCCATGATGCCTCAGGCCATCAGGGCAGAGATGCCACATANTTTGGGCAGAGATGCCACTTACAGATGGGCATGAGACCAAGGGGTGGATTTAACCATGAACACTATTTCCCAGGTTATCCATGATTGTGAGATGTGCTGCCATTAAAAAGGCTAAGAGAGTAAAGCCCCTGTGGCATGGTGGATGCTGGAATAAGTATAGGTATGGGTTGATTACATCACACTGCCACAAACCCGCCAAGGTAAGTGCTATGTGCTCACTGTGGTGGAAGCCACCACTGGATGGCTGGAAATGCATCCAGTGCCCCATGCCACTGCCCAAAATATCATTTTGGGCCTTGAAAAGCAGGTCCTGTGACGACATGGCACCTCAGAGTGAATTGAGTTAGATAATGAGATCCATTTCAAGAATAGTTTAGTCACCACCTGGGCAAAGGAGCATGGCGTTGAGTGGGTATGTTACATCCCATACCATGCAGCAGCCACTGGGAAGGTTGAACAGTGTAAGGGATTGCTGAAAAGCACTCAGAAGGCATTGGGTGGGGAGGCTTTCAAGTACTGGGATCAACACCTAGCAAAGCCACACGGTTAGCCAACACCAGAGTTTCCCTCAGTTGAGCCAGCCCTGCCCAATCAGGATCCCTTCACATGGTAAATGGAGACAAAGTGCCAGTAATTCACTTGAGAGATATGTTAGGTAAAACAGTTCGGATTAATCCTGCCTGAAGCAGAGGCAAACCCTTTGCTCAGGGACCAGGCTACACTTGGTGGTTAATGCAGGAAGATGGAGAAACATGATGTATACCTCAAGGGGACCTCATCTTTGGGTGAACTGTCCATAACTCTGTGCCTGTATTGGTATGTAAATATTTGTAATATGTATATAGTTGGAGTAATGTATGTATGTATATAATTCAAAGGTTTAATTTGATATAGTGTGGTGGTATGTGGAAAAATTCGGGGTGGATAATGTGATAGGGGGTTTGTTTGTAAAAAAGAAGGAAAAAATTCCACCCTGCTTGGAATTTTTTCCCTATACCACTGTGAAAAAAAAGGTGTTGATCAAGGGAGGGGGAGGAGGTGGCTAGAGTGAACACACACACAAAAGGACTGGATAGTGGCCCCACATTCCAAGCTGATGGGCCTCAGAAAACTGTGTGGTGGAGGTGAGTTTTTTTCCTCTAAATACTGCACGTTTTATTACTTTACTTTTGCCCTGACTCTGGGACGGTGTGTGTGTGTAGAGAAAGAGCTCAGAAATTCATCCGGGGTTTTTTCAGCCAAGTGGCTTCTTCTGGCCCCCAGGGAGGTCCTCAGGTCCTGCTCTGCCCTCTGGCTGGCCTTGCCTCTGATTCATCAGAAAGCCGGTGCCATCTACGGTGGAACCTTTGAGGGGAAAGGCTGCTGCCCTTCTCCTTCCCCAAGTCAGCAGCAGCTTGTGCCCATTGATGAGAAAAAAGGGATCCCAGCCAGAGCCAGGCTTCGACAGCAGGGAGCTTGTGCCCATTGAGGAGGAAGAGGAGTTTACAGTCACAGCCAGTAACAGCATGAGTCAACAGGAAGACTACCTTCTCCCGTTCTCCTTTCCCCTTCGGCTGCGGGGCTGTCCCCATTCAGCTGCTCCCGTTGCACCCCGGGGCCCCGCACTGCGGCTGCCCGAGCCCGACAGCGCCCCCTGCCGGNACGGTGGAACCTTTGAGGGGAAAGGCTGCTGCCCTTCTCCTTCCCCAAGTCAGCAGCAGCTTGTGCCCATTGATGAGAAAAAAGGGATCCCAGCCAGAGCCAGGCTTCGACAGCAGGGAGCTTGTGCCCATTGAGGAGGAAGAGGAGTTTACAGTCACAGCCAGTAACAGCATGAGTCAACAGGAAGACTACCTTCTCCCGTTCTCCTTTCCCCTTCGGCTGCGGGGCTGTCCCCATTCAGCTGCTCCCGTTGCACCCCGGGGCCCCGCACTGCGGCTGCCCGAGCCCGACAGCGCCCCCTGCCGGCCACGGCGCAGCAACTGCAGGCACTGGTCCTCCGGAGATCCAGCAGCGCCCCTGCTGGTCATGGTTAGAACTGCGCGAAAAGGTGGAAAGAACTGGTTTTGGTGGGAATTTAGTTGCTGGATTGTGTTGGGGTTTTTTTTCCTTCGTTCTTTTGTTGTGTTACCTATACATATGTGTTTTTTTAATAACGGGCCGTTATTTTTTTCTTCACATTTCCTCAACTGGAGCCCCTTAATTTTGAATTTATGTTTGCTTAGAGGTAAGAGCTTGGTCTTCCTTATAACTTGCCCTCCTTAGTGAATACGTCTGTCTCATTAAACTGAGACAATAACCTTGGAATTAATAGGGAACATGGAGAGTTCAAGCAAGCTGAGGAATCTAAAAGTTGTCCCTGAATGACTTTCATGGGTCTGGATGAAAGAAAAAATATTTTGGTCAAGAAAAAACAGTGCAATACTATCATGACATGAACAATTCAAGTGTTAAAAGACACATCCTAAGCAACCATATAAGGTAAAAAATGAAAGCAAAAGCAATTAGATAAAAAAAGCAAGCATTCATGTGAAAATGAGAAGGTTGCTCTAAAATACTAAATGCACTCAATATTTACATTATTTGCTGTAGGACTTCACTATGTTTGTAATGTATTATTTCACAGAACCATAGATTATACTAAGTCTTTCACCATGGAGAAGGAAGCTACAACCCTTGCAGATGCTATTTTACAGTGACAAGTGAGTGACATGGCCTGGAAGAAACTGTTTTCTGAGACAAGAAAGAAAAGAATGCGTATTTAAACAATGAACCAGAGGGCAGAATCTGCACAAGGATGGATATTGTGTTTACACAGAAGTGATACCCATTACTGACATTAACGACTACTTGGAGAAATTACTTAAAAGCTGGGATGCTAAACAAATGCCTTACAAATGCCAATATCTGTGGCAAAAAAAATGCTGTGAGGTCAGTTCAGGGAAGATGTTCTATTGACAAGAGTTGCCCATTAAAGAACTGGAAAGGAAATTCTTAATGATGACCTTACTGGTATGTAAGAGGGGAAAAGTCATAAGCAGACAGCTGCTTAGGGAGAGACTGGGAAGGTAAAAGCCTTGAATTGAAAGTGGGAGTTGTAAGAGGACTGCAGAGAAGGGAAGATGACTTGCTTTTTTGTTGCACTGCAATGTAATTCTCCACGTGAACACATTTTGGAGTGATACACTCTTTATATGTCTATCTGCAGGGCTGTGGTCTGCTTCTCAGCTTGCAGTGCTGCAAGGACTGCAGTGTCCTAGGCAAACAGCTAACTCAATGTTTTGTATCGTACTGTCACAGTTATGTGTAGTATCTCTGTAAAGACGTGCGATGTTGCCTATCTTTCTGACCCCAGTGCCTGAACTACCTTTGGTAATTGCTAATCTGTTTTCTGAAAGTAAAGAAGTTGATCAAGACAGCAAAAGTGATGTATAAAGTTCGCACTCATGAAATTAGAGCAAAACAAGGCCAGAAAAGTTCTCAGGAAGTCATGTAAATCACCAGCAGCTCAAAAGTAGGCTCAGCCCTTCAAAAATGTTCCAGGAAGATGTTTGTCTAGCCTGTTGTTCAAAACTTCCGGTGCTCCAATACCCACATTTTCCCTTTGTTCTGGTAACACAAGCAGAAGGGCCCAATCGGTAAACAGACTGCAAGCCTTTTACTACCAGCACAGTGGTACAGTATGATGAAGAAAGATGCAGTAGGGGAATGCTCCTTGCTGGTCCTGCACACACATGTCTGGCTGAGTCAGGGCTTTAACAGTGCAGAAGCACCCTAGTAACATGCCAGCTAATTGCCACCTCTGTGAACTGCAGGCAAAGGGGCAGAAGATGCTACCTTAGCCTTGCCTTCTGAATTAAGCCATCAAAGAAACCCCAAAACCAACCAACCAAAAAAACAAACCCCACAAAGTGAAACAAAAAAACATTGCAGAAGTGACTCATTAAATTAGTGATGTGTATTATGTCTTACTGTAAAAACAGATGTAATCACAACATGATTTTACTAATGCACTTCTGTAATATGAATAAGCTGTGATCTAGAAAAAGGGCTATCTGGTAGCTATCTTTGAAGTCCCATTATGATATTTGGAAAAAATGAAGAGGTAGTGATGTAAAAAGTGGTTTAAGTCAGAAGTTGGACGGAAGCAATCTGGTTTCAGAACCTGCCCTTGACATTTTTATAAAATGTGATGGTTTATCTTGGTTTGTGTAAAATCTTGGATGTTATTAGGGCCACTGGAAGACTGAAATATTAAACCTGTGAGCAAGATCATAACCCGTCCTGCCCTGCTGTTTGCCCTTCATCTGCACTGGTTTTAACACTTCTGATTTTTTCAGAAAAGCTTTGTTACTTGTGATGCTATTATACCATGTCCCAAACTGTCTATCTCCAGATGCCCTAACTTGTAGTTTTCCTGGTATTCATGAAGCTGCACTGTTACGAAGAGCTGTTAAATTGATTTTTGTGGCTGTGTTAAAGTGGTGTCCGACTTTTGAAAGTCAATGTAAATCCTGCCTCTGGCAGCGTGTAGTTAGGCAGAGGGTTCCAATGCCTTTAAAATTATAGAATCATAGAATCAGATGGGTTGGAAAGGACCTCTGAGATCATCAGGTCTAGCCCTTGATCCACTACCACCTCAATTATTAGACTATGACACTAAGTGCCACATCCAGTCTCTTCTTGAATACCTCCAGGGATGGAGAATCCACCACCTCCCTGGGCAGCCCATTCCAGTGCCTGACCACCCTCTCTGTAAAGAATTTCTTCCTAATACCAAACCTAAACTTCCCCTGGCAGAACTTGAGACCATGCCCTCTTGTCTTCCTGCTGGTTGCCTGGGAGAAGAGCCCAACCCTCACCTGGCTACAACCTCCTTTCAGGTAGTTGTACAGAGTAAAGTATAAAAAACATACCACAACAGGACTGCTCTGGCATATTCAAGTATGTGTTTGTGTGAATCCTCTGAAATGCTACTGTAACCATATCTCATACCTGCAGAGTCTTGCTGATATGGTGCTCTCCAGCTCTGGCTCACTGCTTGCAGGTGATTAGGGAAATTCCCATCAAAGTCAGTGACACTCTCCTGTGTGTTAGATATCTGAGGACCAGTATGAAGTCAAGACAGGCAGGAGCTTTATAGATTATTGAGAGTCTATGCACAAGATCATGAAGAGGTTTGTGTCAAAATGCTACACCATTTTAAACTTTGGAAAGTGAGACTTCTTTCTGGTATTAGCTCACATACTCGTGTAATGTTTCCATTTCTTACTTTAAAATAAGAGCTACACCTTTGAGCCTGAAGTCAACAGTCCATGTTATTTCTATGGAACCAGATATCACAATCACAGAACAGAGGCATGCCATTAAGAAGTTTCAGTGACCTGTCGTTCATCCACTCAGGATAATGAATGAGGAGGCCAAAGCCTACCTGGTTTGAGTATCCTGGTCTCTGTGGAGCATGTTGCCAGTTCCCAGATAGTGCATGTTTCTTTTCTTGCTGTAGTGCTGTGCTTTTGTCAAATGAAGGTGCACTTATAAAGGGTTTAAAGACAAAGATCCTTGCACTGGCTTTCACCATAGGAAGTCTTTGCTCAGTTAAGATCAATAGGTGCAAACTGGGTAAGTGGCTCATGTCTTTTCCACAGGCACAAGGGAGGGGAAGAAGGTTCATGACACTGCAGCAGCTCATAGAGCACCCAGCAAAGGCATGGCTACATCTGCTTTTAACAAATACTTGCTTCTTATTTCATGCTCTGTGTTCATTTTGTGTCACCTTCTGAACTGTGATGGACAGTACTGTGTTTTACCACTGAGGGAAAAGGGATAATTAGCCTGAGGAGGAAAGAAGCCTGGTATGCCAGAAAAGAGCTGTGATGTGTGTTGCCGATACCAGTTCTAGCTTGTCTGCAGAAAGGGAGAAGTGCTGCAAGGACTAAAATACATAGGAAAAGAAAATAACCTGTGGTATCGTAACTAATGTTGGTGAGCACTTTTGTGGTATTTTGCAATCAGAGAATATGTGGCACAACAGCCTTGTGCTTAATCTCACTGCTTGGTGCCTTTCTTCAAATCTTTCAATGCTGGTTATGTATTTTGCCTGTGAACCTGATTCGTGCTCTCACAGTTTGATATTTTGGATTTCTCCTCTTTTCCTCTCTCTTAATCACTGCAGCAAATAAAACTGCTGTGTCCTGGCTTGCAAACTAATACCTGTGCTAGCAGTTATTCAATCTTAAATTCTCTTTCTGTGCAACCACTGTGTCAGTGATTGCAGCACTGAAAACTAATAAAGACAGCAGAGCTACACAATACCTTCTAACCTGCTGATACCTGACAGCGCTTTGTGGCTGCAGTGTTCAGCTGCATTTAGTCATAGAAATGCCTAAATACACTAATATACATTTGACCTGAGTATACAGAAAATAATAAATTTTAATGTAAGCCATCATATAAAGACCTTTCCAAAAGGGGTGCTTTGCCTAAAATGAAAGGGGATCAGCTTCTGCATAAAGACCATGTTATCTTAATGCTGCACATTGCTGTTGTTTATATGAAGGACCAGTCCTCCATCAAACTGTGATGAATGCCTGATCTCAAATATAGCTTGTAACTGTGAGCTTCAGCATTTAATTGTAAAGTGTGAGAGTTTGTTCTTTTTATAGTATTTTTATACTCGGAAAAGTGAGGAATACAACTTAAGATCTGTCTATCCTCAGTCTGTAGCTTGCTGTTCTATAGCTGAGAATTATCTACAATAATGAAAAATAATAAAGATAATTTAAAAATGCATGTTTCATCCTGGCCAGCAATTGGTTGCAAGGATTGGTTTCTGCTCTAAGGCTCTATGACTTTTTTCTAATAAAGATGAGCATTTAGATAAGCAAATAATTCTTACAACTTTAATTACCAACAACTTATTTACACTAGATAATCTGTTAATATTACTGTTTCCTTTTGGGAAGCTTAGATATGGCATTATTAATGGCATTATTGTGATCTTGCTGGTCACTGCAGCGATCAAACATATATCCTAGGCAGGGCATTGACGAATGTAACATAGAGAGAAAGACAGACCAGGTAAAATCACAAAAATGTGTTCATCTGCTAAGCCTGACTGGCATTTGTGGCAGATGAAAGTATTGTATCAGAGAAAAGGCCCCATATGCTGTTATTTTTAGAAGCTTCCTACAAGAGTTTAGGAAGTCGTTGAAACCTAGTATCTCAGCTGGAATCAGAAATGGAAAGGGCAGAACTGCAATAAGAACTGCCTTTTTTTCTATATCATTTAACTATAATAGGGGGATGATAGCATCTTGATAGTATAAAAAATTACACAGGAAAAAATCCCTTGACTGTGTAAACAGCTTTGAAATCGATGACAGGTTTACAGCTGAATGCCAGTTTAGGTACTTCATGAGAGCTCACGTCAGGCACTCTCTGTGAGGAACCAACTCTTTGTTCCTTTTTTATGCAAAACTGGCATAATGGAATATGTGATTGACCCTTAAACTGTACCTAGCACTAACCACACTGTCAGGAAAAAGTGTACATCCTAATGGAAAAAACTTTCAAATATTCAGCAGTGAACTCATTTTTTTCTCTGTTTCCATTGCTCCTCCCTTATCTGACCCAAATGTCTGTTCCAGGAAAGGGATGACTCATACAGTAGAAAACTGTCTGAGGTGAGTGCAAGCATATATGGCATTATTTGTGACTGTATAAATGTGCATCTGAAAAGATTGTAGAGTTCTGAACCTTGATCTAAAAGCAGAACAGTTTTGTAAGATAAAGGCACTTAGAAAAATGGGTGAACCATTGTTTTTCTGTACATACCACGGTGTCTGAGTATCAAAATTCATGCTAGCTGATAGAGAAGAAACTTTTCTATGATATTTTTATCATCTAATGTAGATACTTCCTTGTTTCTCAAAGCAGAGGTTTGGGGTTTTTTTTAGAATTGGATGATTTTACGCTCCTGATAGATACAAAAGTACTTGTGGTACCTCTCATTCACTCAGCTATCAAAGCCAGTGATAGGGACCCTGCTGTGGTATATAGAATCCAGGCCTTCGAAAGTGTTTTTTTCAATACATCAGCTTAAAAAACCCAGAGGAAGTGTGGGATGGCTGTCCATTTTTTATTAGGTAAGGGAAAGGATGGGGTTGATAACTGTTAACTGCTGTAGCATCTGAACACTTTACACATAGCCCAGGCACTCCATCTATCATTCCAAAACTCTTTTTGCTAACTGTTCCCCTCCACACTTCCAGGAGAAGTGAGTTGCTCTCTGAGAATGGGATCTTGCAGATATCACTCATGTTCTATGAAATGTCACTGAAGACAACAGACAAACATGGGAACTTGATCTTGCATGTGATAGAGACAAGCTATAAAGGCCATAATGGTTTGGGTTTCTGACTAAATGGCAGATGATCAGTGGAGGGTTGAATCCAAGTGAGGAGGAGGTCATCATTATGGTACTTTTGCGTCTTCATTGGCAGAGTCTGTGAGTTTGCCTTCACTATGTTTATCATCAATCATATGACTATCATCTGGATGATGTTGTTCATCAGAGAGTAAGAGTAAGAGGGAATGGTTCAGTTTGACAGACATTCCAGTTCCATCCAAATCAAATATTTCATCATTTAAGTCTCTGTTGTCTTTACATGAACCTTCTCAGTACCAAATAGGATGCATAGAGAGAAAATTAAAACTGAAACCGCCAGACAAGAACTAAATCTGCCCTCAACTGTAACAGGCAATAAACAATTTTTTCATAAATACATCAACAATAAAAAGGATAGCCAAGGAAAATCTCCATTCTTTATGGAATTCAGAGGGGAACATCGTCACCCATGATGGGTTATGGAAAAAGTAATCTTGAGGGTGATCACATAGCACATACAGGAGAACCAAGGGATCAGGCCCAGCCAGCGTGGATTTTGGAAAGGCAGGTGACCCACCTAGTGGATGAGGGGAAAGCTGTGGATGTAGTCCACCTGGGCTTCAGCAAAGTCTTTGATACTGTCTCCCACTGCACTCTCCTGGAAAAGCTGGCAGCCCATGGCTTGGACTTCGCTGGTTAAAAACTGGATGCCCAGGCCCAGAGAGTGATAGTGAATGGTGTTACATCCAGCTGGCACCCAGTCACTGGTGAAGTCCCCCAATGCTCTGTATTGGAGCCAGTCCTGTTCAATATCTTTATTGATGATCTGGATGAGGGGGTCGAGTGTACCCTCAGTAAACTTATGGATGACACCAAGTTGGGTGGGGGTGTTGACGCGCTGGAGGGTACGAAGGCTCTGCAGAGGGATCTGGACAGGCTGGATGGATGAGCTGAGGGCAGTTGTGTGAGGTTCAACAAAGCCAAATATCGGGTCCTGCCCCTGGGTCACAACAACCCCATGCAGTACCACAGACTTGGAGAAAAGTGGCTGGAAAGCTGCTCTGATATTCAGGTTGGGTTTTTCTTGTTCAAAAGTTCTTACAATTCCTCCTCTCAGGAGAATGACTGTATACACAACACTGCTGAACTGTTAGCCCTGGGAACAATCACTTGGGAATACTAGCAGTCCTCCTCCCCTTTCTCCTGGCTTTTGGCTGGCAGTTTCCAAGAGGCTGGGTCTGCCTCAGCCCCAGCCTGGGGATGCTGCACAGGATCTTGTAGCAGACAACCTGTATCTTGAGAACCATACCCTCCAGTGCACCACAGTTTTGCTGACCCACATACACTACTTTTATGACTGTTGCTACAGAAAAGACTTTAATTACTATAAAAGCCAGCCAGCCAGCCAGGGAAAGAGGACATGTGGAGTTCCACAAGCTGGGGAAGTTGAACTTAGAGCAGTTCCCTGCTTTACAAATTGAAAGACTTCATGTCATTGAAGGATTTGTAATGTCTCTGGCTCTTCCTCCCATGAATTCACTGTGTCTCTAAAAGTGTAGATGGTAATTTACATCTTTGTAAAGAGAGGCACTTGACAACAACTATTTACTCTTCACTAAGGTAGCTGCTTCCTTGAAGCTCATGGGAACTGATTTGCTTTTGTGATCTTCACCTTTCTGTCAAACCTGAGTGAAACTAGCCAATAAATAAAATACAAGAAAAAGTCCTGGCTGGGAGAGGCACAATGGCAGGCATCCTATCATGTTTTCTAAGGAAATCATATTGGACTTCTAAAGAAAACGGGAACAACTGAAGTACTGGAAATGTGTGTGCTACTGATTCCCTGTTGTTTTGACTACAGTAGAGTTCCTACTTCCAGGCTATTTCTTCATTACACCTTGGAAGACTGAGGTAATTGTCTAAAATCAGCAATTACCATCCCACAGGATGTTTTATCCTTTTTTTTTTTCTTCTACAGCAATATAATGAATTTGAACTTAATGTACTGCCTCCCCAAACCTTTTGTTCATGAAGAAGTACTGCACCCATCTATGTGTAGTTTTAATCTCTCATTGGCACTAATGCATTTATCTTGCTCTTTGTTCCCTTGATACAATCTCTGAAAGCAGCGGTCAGGTCCAACAACCAAGACACCAAGTCACTCCTTTAGGCTCAATCCTTGTGTATCTAGTTCATCTCCCAGTGTGAACCCCTGGAGATTTTGCTATCACTGAGGCAAGGCCTGTAGAGGCTGTTTAGAATGTGAAATAAGCTTGTTTAGTTGTTAACTCAGGCTGCATTTCAAAATTAAAGAGAATACCGATTGCAGTAGGAGTAATGCAGACCAGTCAAAGGGGATAAAGAAGTATAGTCCTGACAGAAGCAAGACAAGGGACTGTGTCATGCAGGAATCTCTTTCTCTTTTGTATTCTCTCCCTGACCTCTTCTATTTGCAACTATAGTGTGATCATCACTCAAGCAGCAGAGCTGTGCTGACTGTGGCTTTGATCTGAGGGCTATAAAGAGCTCTGGCATTGAAGTCTCCTGCCTGAACTTTTCCCCATTGTCCTCCTGACAAAGGCACTGAAGGTAAAGTGAATAGATTGTTCTTCAGAGCTACTCAAGGGACATTTTTTTCTTCTGTGAATCTTATGATCACTAGCATTGCTCTTGACCCAGATAACATCTCACAATTTGGAAAACTCACAGCACTTCTTCAGCTTCAAGGTCTGAACATTGTTTATCTACAGCAGAATTGCCACTGGCAATTATGGAAATGTACAATGTATTGCTTTGTGTAGGTATCTCAGGGAGGAGAAACCATCAATTTTTTCTTGTGGATTTTCATTCATGTTGCTGTGAACAGAAAGCTGAAATGCATACTAGAGCATGTGGTATCAGATTAAAGAGAATTAAAGCAGGAATGCTATTGGTCAAGTCACCTACCTCAAACCTGTTTTGGTAAAGTAAGCTCTGTTATTTACCGTATATTGCAGTGGAAAATTAAATATATGCTGGGTTCCAGTAGCATTTGATTTTTACAGTCTAAAACAAACATATGTTTGTTCTGCTAGATTTTCATCCTGTATTAGCTAACACATCCCAGTTAGTAGGGTGTAAGGACAGAAAGATGTCAACAGGGCCTCTCCCATAGGTTTCTGTATCTCTTCTTGTCATAGCCCACAAATAACAGACACCGTGTGTCAGGTTAGGGTTTTGCTCTAGAGCAACTCCTCATAAGTCATAAAGATGAGCATCCCTGGAGGATGACTATTAATAGAACAAAACAAGTGATTAACCATTTCATAGCCTGGAGGACAAAAGCAGAAGAGGAACCATAACCTCAGGAACTCACTGTGCTGCTCTTCACATGTTGGAAAAATAGGCAAGCAAGACAAGTTACACGAGCAAAATGTTTACAGCATCAGTCTGATGAAGGTAATACAAAGGAAGCAAAGACATCAGCACTGAATGCCTGAAAATTGTAGCATAAGCTATATTCCAGCTGTGTATGTGAAACAAGTTGCCAGACATCCTGTAACTGCAGCATCTTCTATTATGAGAGGTAGGGGTAGGGGAGGCTGTAAATTAAAGTGGCATTGTTAAAAGTGAAGGACACTAAATACAACAAAAGGCAAAAATATTTTTAATAACTAATTTTTAATTCTGGTGGAAACAAATGTAGATTTTCACTATTTAAACTATAATGGATAAGATCCTTCTTGTTTGCAATTTTGGTGCTTGCAATTTTGCAAAGTGGATTGCATTTACCTTATCCCACAGCAAATATCTCCATACTTGCGTGCAAAGCCAATCATCCTAGCAACAAATTCACATGCCCTGATGTTGTCTCCCAGTTCCACAGAAACATCAGTTTAAATGCACTCACTTGATTTCTCCTAGTTCTGGTTAGACTGCTTTTTCTGGAGCCAAATAAAGGTATTATCTTCTCAGATTAACTCTGCCCACAACAAATGAGAAGTTGAGGAATAAGTAAAGTTTAGACTAGAAAAATGACCTGTCCTATATGAATTTGACTTTCCTGGTTGTGACTTCATTCAAATTAGCTGCATATTAGCTGAGATTAAAACCGGACTCCAACCTAGGAGAAAGAAAGCATTTCATTGAGCCTCCTCCCTTTGCTGTTTCTAGGTCTGTGGAGTCTGAAATAATCCCCTTCCAAGCTTCTCAAAGACATCAATGCCTTTTTCATTGTGCTGCTGAGTCACTGATAGTCCACAGAGGGAAAATCAGCAAGGCCCATGACTTCAGATGCAACCAGTCTGGACAAGTCGCCACCTGCAGCCTGGTGGCAGGCTGGAGGTTGCACAATGAGTTTGTGTAGCTTTGGATGCTGAGCAGATGTGTGCTTTCACCCAGAGCCCTCCTGCAGGTGCAGAGACCTGCACCACCCCTTCCTCAGAAATGATGGGATGTATTCTGTTACTTCAATGCAATTCTTAGCGTAGAAGGAAGACACAACCTTTCTTTACAGGCATATAGTGAGGGTGAGGAAGTTCACTGTGCCAGGCTAAGTGAAAAGCCACCCCCTACATGGTTCATGATGAAAGACAAAGTTCATGCAAGCCCAGCTGCTTTACCTGGGACTGGTGCAGGAGCCTAGAGAAACCTAGAGCTTTGTTTAGGCACCTGCCCTGTATTGGCAAATGTAGTCAGTATTTACTGCATTCTTTATTATCTTTATCACTGCCCCTCTTCTTTACATTCAGAATTGAAATCAACCCAGAGGAGGATGCTTTTGTTGCAAGAAAGGACAGCAGGGATTTTCACTGGGGAGGAGAACAGCTGCTGTAATGCTAAGAGAAGTATATATTTGGAAAAAGGACACAATGAGGTGTACTGCCCTGCTTAATGTACTTGCTTGCTTGTGCCTTGCTCTCTCCTTCATTAGGAGGTTTATTATTATCTCCCTTTTGTCAGCAGAGATAATTGCTTGCAAATGTCCACAAGCACACCTGCTACTGGACACTTCGGTATTAATGTAATTCCAAGAAAACGAGAGCTTCAGGAACCATGTTAGCACCAGTCATTAATCCAGATAAGCCACCTTTTGTGCCCTGAGGACATGACCTGTTTGTGTTTCCATCCATCCACCTCCAATACTTCCCAGGACTAGTACCTTTCTAGGAGTTCACTGTGTCCACGACTCCTGATGCAGTTTGTGGCAGTCCTGTGGCTAGTAGATTTTAGATTTAGGTCTCCTCACAAGGCCTGCATTTTGGGGTCTGTGACTTTAGCAGCTCTAGACAAGCTGGAACAGGTGCCAGAGCACCTTTATGCCAATAAATTGTTCCAACTTCCCTCTGTAAGGCAGAAGTGGTAGAGCTCACCAGGGCAGGTGCAGCAGTGGGTGCCTGTACACAGCATCACCTTTCTATTGGTGCCCAGACTTTGCACAAACCCACTGTGAAATGACTGAAGATGCTCTGCTTATGCCAGTTGCTTTCTGCTCCTTCCATGATGCCTGGTGGTGCCTGCAGAGCTGACCTTGCCACTCTGTGTTCAGCTGCCAAGTGATGCCACAGACGGTGAAAAGTGGTGTCAGTTGTGCTGCCCGACTGGGGCAAACTGGCAGCGCCTGCAGTAAACCTGGGGAAGCATCACGTTGGCATTAGTCCCTTAGGCTGCTATTTTCTGTAAGCAAAACCCACACTTTTCTCAGGGGTATGAAGAGTTACAAAAGCACAAATGGCCTACTGAGATACTAATTAAGATGAAAAAAAGGTGAAACCCCCAGGAATATATAAAACAAGCAGAGAACCTGAGTTATGTCTAGACTGTTTCTTAGGTCAACCAGGGCTATGGATTTACTTATAAATGGGGGTCCTTCCTGCTGCTTGGTCCTTATGAAGGGTAAAAAAGACCTGCGACTTTCACGTTCCAAGCATCACTTACCTCCCCCTGTGTGGGGGCACTGCTTGTGACAGGAATTATTTGGGATGCTGGGCAGTGTGAGGAAGAGAGCAGGCAGGAGTATGGAGGGGGCCAGGGCAGTAAAACAGGCCTGAGGACAAGGAAGGTTTGCCTCCACCATGCTTGTCCTGGCTCTTCTCAGGACAATACCCTGTCATGGTTTAAACGGGTTTTTAGCAGGACACGTGACGGCAATGAAGAAAAGTTGTTCAGGAAATTTATTTTTGGAAAAAGTGTATATTAATGGTTGTGAACCTTAAGAACTGCTTCTTCAGTCAGTTTCTGGTAAGAGCTTTGCTGAAAATCATTGTTCTGAGTGGAGAGTACATTGGATTCTAGGGAATAATTTTTTTAAAATTGGCTATAAAATATAAGAGAAAATGGGTTTGCTGACACTTTTGACAGTGGCACAAATGAACAATACAGCATGTTAACCTGGAATGAGCTAATATTTCCAACAGCCAAACTAATTTTTCTTGAATAGTCTTGCATGTTGTGAGATTAAGTCAAACTCTTTAGAGCTAGTTTTAGCTAGGGGTATCTCATAGTTGCAGAGCGTCAGGCTACAGTTCCTTAGTCATGAAAATGCAGATACCAAATTAGCAGGAGATGGTCATTGCCATCAGACACAAATTCAGACCAGCAATATGGCCTGGAATCAAAGCAGGCAGACAGTACATGAAGACAAGAGTAGGTCCAGATCTTAAACCGAGGCTTTGAAAATTCACCCTAGTCAGTAACAAAGAATAGGAAATAGGCAGGGGCAAGGAGGGGGCAGTGGGACACTTGTTTTCACTGCTACAGAACAGTGTACTACACCATTCACTGAATCACAGAATCACAGTATGGGTATGATTTGAAGGGACCTCTGCCCCCTAGAGCATGTTATTCAGGGTTGTAATTTCTTCATTTTACAATACAATTAAACTGGGCTGCAGACAGACAGGAAGGAAAACAGTCTATTATGTGTCCTTATAGACATAAATTGTTAAGTGATAATTTTTTCTGTCAGTTTTCCTTGTTGTCTTCCCCTTCACCCCTGTTCTCTGGAATACAGCATGAAATGCAAAGTCCAATCAAGTGGCATGTTTTCCCTAGTAAGACAGTACACACAAAAATACCCTCCCACCTTGTCGTCTGCCTCAGACAGCAAGACCAAGCCAGACTTTCTCCTCCTCTGACCCAGCCCCACTGCAGGCAATCCTCCTAAATAGCAGAATCAGCATATGCCATTTCACACATTTATAGCAACAGTTAACGGCAAGTTGTAGCAAAGAGCTGGTATTTACTCATCCTTGCTGGTGAACAGGAAAAAAGTGTTTGCAATTAACCCAAAGCTTTGTGGGACATCTCTTGTTCATTTAAAGATCCTTGTAAAACTGTTGCTTAAATATCCAATTCAGTGTGCTTTAATCTTACAGGATGTTGTAACTTCTCTGCCTATAAGCCTCATAATTAGCTTGCAAGAAATGGTCTGATTTGGGTTTAATACCTCAGAGGCAATACTGTAGATTTACAACTAATTTCTTAGTACCTCATCACCTCGCTGGAAAAAAACCCAACAACCCCTTGTCCACAACAAATGTATGTTTTTCAAACCATGATGAGAAAATCTGCATAAATAAGAGATGAAGGGATGATAAAACATCTCTTTAGGCCTGTAATCTGTAGTCTATCTCTCTTTACTTTTTGCAAGTTTCTGGCACAAATATTTATTTCTCTGAGATATGTGTTAATAGGGAGGGAATTCCCTGTTTTAAAGGGAAGCTCTGAAGCCTTTCCAGGAAAGGAAATTTTAACTGAGTTTAAACACACTTATCACTTCTCGTCAATAAATACTCCAAATACAACTACGGGTAAGGCAGTGAAGTACTTGCTTGTGGATGAGGAAACATGTGGCGAGGAAACATGTGGCAACGAAACTTGCCTTCATTCCTCCAGGCAGGACTGTGGTGGATATTTAATATATTTTTTCTCTTTTCCCTGCTTACACCAGTCATATACCATTAAGGCCTGCAGTGGTACTGAAGATTTTAATATCCTCTACTTCCTTTCAGAAGTTGCTGAGGTTGAGGAAGAGTTGTTAGCAAGCAGCGGGTAAGACAACACATAAAAAGCAGAGCTGTGAACACCTCTGTGTGTACATGTGTGTGTATGTATGCATGTTCACTTCTCAGACAAAGTTTTTCACCAACTCTCTATCTCCAACCTAAATTTGAATGCATCTATGCCTCTGTGACTTGAAGCATCTGACTACTTTGGTTTTTATTGGATGTGCTTGACCTTGTTTTTTCCATTTGGCAGGCATGAATATCTCAGGAAAACCACCATTTTCAACTACTAGTCTACATGTGAATTTCTTTTGTTGTTTCTAGTCTAAAATTTTAAAGCTTTAGAATGGTTAAAGGTGAATGAAAAAATCTCTGTCCTGAGATCAAACCTTTAGGGTTGGCACAATGCCTCACAAAAAAAATTCCTTAATTCACTGTGGAGGATGTCTTCCTGGGGTACTGTGGGAGAAATATTATGTAATAATGTCCATTTGCAACCTTTTAAAACTTGTGAATATGCAACGTTTGGTTGACTATGGGAAATGTTTAGCATTACTGTCTCTCTTTTGCTTTCATTTACGGAAGATCGTTCTTTTGTTTAAAAGTATCATTCATCCAATGACAGACTAAAAAAAAAAAGCCTAGCTGGCAAGCACAACAGACTGTACAGCCTGAAGATTATACAAGATATCAAACTAAAGAATGGCATTCAAAACGACTTGTGATCAAATATGTGAATAAAGAAATGTAAGGGAACTTGGCCCCAAACAGAACCACAGGGCTCCAGATATACACAGCTCCAGGAAGTTTGGATTCACACTGGTCTGTAAAGTAAAATCCTTGTCTAACTAAATTTTAAGCTCACTGAAACACAGATGTTTTCCTTAGTCTGTGTATACACAGAAGGTAGCAGTGAAATGGCAAGAGGCAAAGCACTGCTTCAACACCGATAATGATGAGTAGCACCACAGATCATCATTTAACCCAGAGCAGGTAGTTAACATACTATTTTCAGGGCCACAGCAAGTCCAAGACAATTAAGACAAAAGACACTGAGCAAAAGGACACATTCTTCAGTCTTTTTATTAGTATTTATTGTTGTTATTCACACTTAGACAACTCAATTACATGAAGTGATTTATATGAAGAGCTCTGTATTGTTATCATAAGGTGAGAAAGTGTACACGCCACAGTGAAATATTCTGTAGATACAATGAATTAGGACCTTTGATAGAAGGGATTATTTCCAAGAGTCTATGTACAAATAAAGGTAACTTTCATACTATATACAAACTTATATTCACAGAGCATATACTGATTCACAGATAAAAGAGTTTCATCTAGTGAATAATGATCCATACACATGAGAAAAACTGGAATTTTCAGGGCGATGCCTGGACTTGCAAAATAAAAAATACATAGCAATGTCTTTTTTCTTTTAAAGTTTGAAATGAGTAAAGATGGGGGACTTCAGATTTTTCTTACAATAAGTTGAAAATGAGAGATTATGGAGTCTGAAAACTAAACAGTGGAGTAAACAAGCTAAAAAAAGCTTTATTACAAAAATAGCATCTGATTGTCAGTTATAACACATTACTATTTTCACATGACAATACAGTGTCCTGATCTTGCCATCTTAAGTGACAGAAATAATTTCAACTCACTTAAATCAACTCCCCAGAGTCAGGATTGCAAAAGTAGAACTGTGCAACAGAGATCTTGATAATGGAAATGAACACAAACCCAAGTGAAATCCTTGGCATTATGTAAGAAACAGTTGATTTTTCTTGGATAATCTGACCCTGAAAACTTTTGGAAAAAGTGATAGAATTATCTCTTATAAACTTATTGAAACATAAGGAGTTTCCTTTACTGTGATCTCAGTGGGAGAAAACACTGGAGTAGTAGAATGATTTAATTGTTTCATTGGGCCTGACTTTCTTCTGGGGTGAAAAAGGATGGTGAGACTGAGTCCCTGCTGCAAAGGTAGTGTGCAGCATTTTGTACAGCCCCACAGGAAAACTCAAGTATGAGGAGCACCCCGACTTACTCACAGCTTCACTAAGGCAAAACCAGATCCTGCTTTACTGTACATTTATTTGTCAGTATTTTACATTATACCTGAAACAGAGACATGAAATTGATTCTTTACTTTAAAATTAATGATCCCCTTATTTAGAAAGCCCATACTGGTCTTCTGAGTTTTTTATGGCTTCTTTTTGCATTAAGACAACTATGTGACATAAAATAAAAATAAAAAAAATAGTAAAGTGCAAGATCTTTAAAAATGTGTACAAATTTCTTTGTTGGGATTGGTTTTGTCTTTGACGAGTGGTGAATTTACAATAAATCTACATGAATGTACAGTATATTTACCAGTCTTGAATTACTCAGTCCTGTCCTGTGCCACTTCACTTATGGCTCACGTGGGAATGATGTGGCCAAGTGTGTGTCTGGTCTGCCCATGCTCTGAGTGGTTACGTGGCTTCTAGGCTGGGGCTGACCTGCACCTGGCTGGCTGGAGCATGGGCTCAGCGCCACGCTAATGGGATTACATGGCTTCTGGAGAATACATGGCTTGCATCCAGTCAGGCAGGCGCATGGGCACGGGAAAGTGCAAACTAGCTGCACCCATCCAAGCAGACAACTCCTGAGATGCCGTACACTGGGCTCTAGCAATACACAGCAGATCTACAGGATGACTTGTCTGAACTATGGAACTGTGATCCATAAATGAATTTTGTATCTGATGGCTACACTGAATCATGTAATTTCAATTTAGAAGTTAGTCTCCCCAGTCCCAATGGAAATACTGATATTCCTGTAGCTGATGGCAACAGACCCAAGAAGGGTAATTTTGACATCAGCCAGGAATGAAATCCATTCCTGTTGGAGGACTGCAGCAGGACTCCTCTCCATACTGTTGAGTGCACTTTCTGCAAGTATTTTTCCAGGTGCAAACTCTTCAATTTAACTTTGCAGGAATAGGAGGAAGACAAGACTCACCTGCTCAAACCATGATTCTTTCTCAGATAGTTGTGTCATTGTTATTTACAAGAGGTAAAATTGTTTCCAAGAATACAAGTAAATGCAATTTTTCTCTTTGTACATAGCTCCCAGGACAATTAGGTTTGTTAGGCAACTGCAATTATGAAATATGGAATCCTAAGATAAAAGTCTCTATCTTGTCCAGGTTAATGTCAGAAATCTGTATTTTGTTGGGCCAGTTGTTGGAGAAGGGATTATTTCTTTGTTATAAAACCATCTGATACAGACTCATACTTGATTCAGAACATAAGTTATATGGACCATAAGATGCTATTTTAAGGAATTACTGCTGAAAGACTACTAATTAAAAAACATTGTATATCCCCTTTTTTGCAAAATACATAATGAAGTAAAAGACAACCAGAGAAATAATCCCTTAAAAAACACCCAAACATTAATAATATTTCTAAGCATCTATTTTTTCACTGTACTCAGATTAACTACATGGTTAACTTACCGCTTTGTGGACCTTCATATCCACACACAACAGTACCATGAGTGACAGTGACCATAAACTACTTTGAAGTAGTATATGTGGAAATTACATGGTAGGTTCACTGCCATTACAAACATTAAATGACATCTGGATAAGATTCCTTGTCACCCTGTGTTTTATGCTTCATGAAGTTTATGCAGTCAGCGACAACAATTGGATACATAAGCAGAAGCATACAGACCCAAGAGCCTGTTTGCACCACAAGAAAGCACTAGCTTTCAGTAAGGAAGTTAATTTAGAAACCATAGAGCTTTGCTGAAAGATTTTTGCATGTCTACATGTAGTTCGTGAGGAGAATACCCTCATACCACACTTTTAATCACACTTTCATAGCATTTACCCTACAGATGTGACCAGGGTAGTTTATGCAGAGGGAAGGCAGCTTTTTAATTTTTTGATTTGTTTGTTTGTGTAAAACAGAGAATAGTTGTAGGACTGCAATGGTATTTTGTACAAATGGGGTCCATTCTCATATTTAATTCCAATGAAGTTAGTGCAGAAAGCCTTTACAACAGATTACAATCTGAACCATGACCCTACTTAAATGCTACCAGAAATCCCTTTCAAGAATCATGTCCAGCATTGATTCTGTTCAGACATGACGGTGCCACAGAGAGTTGGCTATTTAATCTGAAGTTGCATTCTTACCTTACTTACTATGTTGCCAAGCTGGTGTCCTGAAAATACTAAGCTTGAACAGGATCTTTATAATAACATATTTTTTCTATTAATTATTCATTTATGCTTCATAAGGATTATGCAGACAGCAGCATCAATTGAATAAGTGAGCACAGGCATACAGGCAGGTGGAAGAGGCTTCAACACCAACGAACTTGCTGTAG